>JAIFRP010004408.1:367514-394021 GCA_032403825.1 Odynerus spinipes
ACATCGTGTATATATATATATATTTTTTTTTTCTACAGATATATTTCTACACAAATGTTTGTTTATTTTATAAGAATATCGTAATTAAAATATTTTGAATAAAATGGATTAACCGATGATCGAATTAGCGTTAACGATCAACGATTGATCTAAGATAATTAAATTCGCACGAAGCGTTTAATGATATTCAAGCTTTATAGAGTAATAAAAATAGAGGAAGATACTCGGTGGAAGCTTTTCCCCGTTGGCCTTCGATGTATACCTACATATCCTTCTAAAAGTAATTACTTTTAAATCCATGACCTTCGGCAAAATTCCTAGGAGAAACAAAGAGACAGATACATAAATAGCTAGAGAGAAGAGAACGAGAGAAAGATAGGGTGTCTACCACCACCACAGGGTCACGGTTTATCCGAAGAAAGTACCAGCACGACCACGTCCTTCCAATTTAGTGCGCTTTCGCCGTCAGCTAATTAAGTTATTATTAGAAACTAAGACGCGACGAGATCTATGTTTGACTTTACTTTCCTTAGAGACACGGCCATCCTCCTCGCATTCCTGAAGCTTTACCAGCGAGTTTATTGTAAACGTTTATTCTACTTATCAGTACATTACCATGGCAAACGTATTCGATTCTTGATCGTATACAGGGGTAAGGCCCTCGTATAGCACGAAAATTCGTAATTGCGTTACATCGAAAGCTGGATCTCAAAATTTGTGTTGTACCTACGAGGGAAGGCTATCGTAATCTTCGGAACGTGTTGTATGAAAATTATGTTCTCAAACTAATGTATTATACGAGGATAGGTGTCTCTATGTGTATATACATATATTTTATTTAAGATTACAAGAAAAATTCTTTTTAGATAAAAAGAAAACGATTACTATATTAAACTTTGTTGATCGAAATTACATATATTGTGTTTTTATTGTTACCTGCAACCCAGAAAATTAGAACGTATTTGTATCGCAAGTTACTTGCGTAAATATACTTATATATAAACTTATAAACACGTATATTAATATTTGGGCGCAGTTTGAGCAGTTAAAGTTAGGTTTGATTGTACAACCAGGTCGCAACCCAAACCTGGCTTGTTTGGGGCTAGGTTTGGTTGCGCAACCTAGGCGCAACCACGCCTGACTGCTGCCGAATATAGTTAATTGTAATCCTTTTTCGTCTCCCTGTGTTTACAAATTGAAACGTAAAACAAACACATCACGATTAGAACTTTATGTCCTTGGGGCATTTATAGGATCACATCGATGTAAAAATATTTAAAAATATGTGATACTGGTATAATAGCGGTACTTTTTTTATAATATCGATATAATACGAGTATTTTTACAATACCGGTATTTTATATAATATCATTATAACATAGATATTTTATATTTAGGTTTAAGTCCCGGTATTTTGTTATAATACCAATATAATGCCGGTATTTTGTTATAATACCAATATAATACCGGTATTTTTTTTTTATAACACTCGTGTAACATCGATATTTTATATTTCGGTTCAAGTCCCCGAATTATAGACATTCCCATTCCCATTGCTTTATCTTGATGATCAAGAATAAAAACCTTGGTCAGGAGAAGACAGAAGGAAGAAAGGGGATCGCCCGGTGATATATTTGCACGAGGGACTTCGTAAAAGCTTTTTTTGATACCCCATACAAACGATCTTCCGTGGAATCAAGGCGTCATTCCTCTTCGACAAATTGTCGTTTCCTTCTCGGCATCTTCCGTGTACCACGTGCGTCTACACAACAACACCGACGCACATTCGTACCCAACCGTGTTTATCTTCCCACAAACGACTAACTAGACATTTAAAGCGATAAACAGTGCTTCGAAGATTTATCGCCGGTAAGAAAAACGCATCGCTCATCGCCGACTCACGATTCTCTTTTGTTCCGGTAGACACGAGATCTCTTTTACCTATTATTCACTCGCCTTTAGTAAATATACCGGCAATGCGTCATGCTTGCCGTCGAAATAATATTATAGCTTCGGAAAATGGAAGTTTTCATTCTCTCCCTCCCAGAAAAAAAATAAAATAAAAAAGTCCTCGAGGAAGTTTTACCGCACTAGATTTTCCAGAAAAGGATCCCTACGTTCGATTAATTAAAAAAAAATAAAAATAAAAATAAAAATATTCATTCTGTGACTCATAAAAAAATCTATCTATATAATTACATCGTTAAACGGATTCGTTAGAAGCCTAGAAGCAGTGATTCAAACGGTAACATCGACGATTCATTCAATTCCGATCTGAATTGTAAATTTCTCGCGGTGTTTTATTGATACAACGGCGAGAATCAACGGCGCCATCTTGCAATTTTGCAGCCGGCCCGGCCGGTGTAGGCCGCAGGAACCTCTCGTTATTATCTCGTTAATTAAAAAAAAAAAAAAGAAGCAAGCTCTCGTATATTTGAATACGCCGATAAAAGACAATCGAGTTCGTTAATTGTCGTCGGTGAAAATGAAATTACGTTATCGAGCGATAATTAAACGATCAATTACGAGATAGACGAGTAATTATTCCCAATACAAACCGGACGATTATCCTCCTACGCCTATGATATTTGCTCGTATCATTGCCGCGCGATAACGGATCGCGATTTTGTACCTCTGCATATATGTTCTCACATTAAGACTACAAATATGCGCTTTAGGGGCCTAAGGCAAATCGAAGCGTTTTATGCTCGGCTTCGTTCGAGACTTTACGATGGTTGTTAATTACGCGGGATAATCTAAACTATCTCGTCTCGACGGGTGTCCATCTTTAAAAATTGCGAGGGAAAATTGTTTTCCCTCGTTCGATTTTTTTCTTCTCCCCCATTAATATTTTCCCCGTATAAATTTTTTCGCCGCGTAAATCTTAAATGGATCGATTAAAAAACATCGATCTACCGATCCTGCTTTATCTTTCGATTCGCATACATCGAAGAGCCATCGACGCGTGCAATTGATAATACACGCGCAAAGACGTGTGAAACGATTTAGGAGCGCCCTAGGCGTTGGTATGTCGTTCTACGACGACTCCTCCTTTGTATATACACACGTTAAGTAATTAATCACTCGATAAACGAGTCACGTGTTCTCGCCCGCCATTTTTCCTTTTTGGTTCGAAGGGGAACTTTGAAAAATTGCTCCCTACTCGAGGGGTGAAAAAGTACATGCTGCTTTCGGAAACGATGAGGGTCTTTTTTTTATTGAACTCATCATTCACTTCCTATGAGGCTAAAGAGATACGTTGAAGTCTATTAAACGCGTAAAATGGATTTTGTTAATAAAAATATAACTCAACCATATTTCGAAACGATCTTTATTTTTTATTAACTCGACATTAATTCAAGATTACTGTACTCGCTTTAATAAATTTCTTACGTGTTATTTTGTATCAATTTCGAATTAATAATAAACAATTAAAAATCGTTTAAAAACATGGGTATACAATTTTCGTGATGCAAGAAAGCCCGATGAGACGTAGAATGGATTACAATGGATCTTCGACTAAAAGTTGGACATTGAAGACATTATATAGGTATTATGTTGTAGAAAAACAAAATGACTGTTACGATAAAAGAAAAAACGATAGCATTCTCGGTTAGCTCGAGGATTGGTTAACGAGCTTCTATAAAATACCAATAATGGTTCACTCGTGATGTTGGGCATCCTGATCTGGGGGTTAATAAACGACTTTATTGCAATTCAACGTTCTGACGTTGTTTCACGATTTATGTACGTCTCGTGCCTCCTTTAACAACGAAAATAGATATTCCCGTTGAACTTGAAGTCGTTTTCACTACTCTCTCTTTCTCTCATTGTCAGCTATTCTCTTTGCTCCTCGTTGAAATGATTATAGAAACACTCACCGTGTACTTTGGCATCCGTGAAATCGATGCGTTTATTCGCGCGACGAATTAAATCCTTGCATCGTAGGGAAACTAATTGCTGTCAATCATTTTTGATACATTTAACACAACCATCCTATCGTTACGAGATGTTTATGTATCATTGTATCGGAAGAATTCAAAATTCGCGCCACTTTTTAACATTCGAATCCCCGATCCTTTTTTTTAATAAAACAATATTAAAAAAACTGTTTCACCGATTTCAATTCAGGTTGCAAATAGATTATTTAATAAGGATCACCGTGAGAATACGAGAACTGTTAAGAGATACGATAAGAGAAGAACGTCGCGGGTGTCTCCTGTGAACGCTTCCCACTGACTGGCTGCTAACAAGTAAGAGCCACCTCGCTCGTAAGGAGAACTTCTGTTTCGAGGAAAAAGCTCTATAAAATTGCCTGCGCAAGTCATTGTTGTACCTTTGAAGTTTGCTAAGTGAATGTCGTTCAACCGATCTGCATCTGTCACTTTTTTTATTGACATCAGGATATATTACCACGTATACCGATCATCTACATATTTTTCATGAAAATGACGGCGAAAATTAATTACGGACGATTTAAACGCGTGTATAAATATTAAATACCGGTATTAATACCGGTAATAAGGAATTATTTATAAGGTTTTTTTTACTAATAAGTATACGTAAGTTTAAAAATTACAACGGTTCGCCGATTGTGGCGTGATCGTTAAAACAAACGAGAAACAATGGAACAATTGGCGGAGAAAGTTCGGCAATCGGACAATCGTGATCAAGAATTTTACTACTGTATGATGTTCAATTAACTTGAGTCGCGCGTTACATAATTCCAGAGTGATCGTATGGAGTAAACGCAAACTAAAAAGATAAAAGATTATTTCGACATCGGTACCGATATTACATCGGTATAACTTGGCCAATATAATACCGATATTAAAATAGTACCGATTTTACTAAATCCCTGCGTTATATCGGTGGTAATAATCAAATCGATGATAGAAGTGGTTGCAATTTTATTTTTTCAATACAGGCCTGATAGAGATTGTTCGTTAAATTTGATAAGAACGTACCTCGCGTGAATACACATTAAAGAATTTCTACCAAATTGGAACAGTATTATCGAGCATTGCATGTGTTGGATACTGTGTCATTTTAACGATTAATATTACTATGGAAGATCACAAATCTCGTTATCCGTTTTCTTAAACCATTTTGTACAGATCGCATTGTTTGTCAGCTTATATGTATATATATATATATGAAATCAAATTCGACTTATCCTCGTGTAAATAGAACGGCGATAACACTTTCCCGACAAGATTATGCTTAACCAAAGCTCGTTACACATTGTCATAAAGTGCTATGTACGTATAGTGTAATAAAAATAACAAACACACACATAGATATATATATATATAATATACAATGAGAACATGCAATAGATGTTACAGATAGATAACTAACGTAAGTAAAAGACTGTAATATAATCTCGTAAAAATATATAAAATCTTAATAGGTTTTAACATTTCTGTAGACACAACTTTTTTTTTGTTTTATGTCGCTACGCACGGCTTGTTTTCGCATGTTTCGGCAAGTGCATCGATCCTTTTTTTCTTACATACGTTTTTTCGTACCAAACGAGAGCGACGTTCAAATTGATTAGCTCGACAAGTAATGCGATTGCTAAAACATGCGATATTTTAATTTCCTTTTGTTCCTTGCTAATGTGCATGGTAACTCTTTGAAGCTAAGAGCTTTATGTACAATCCTACTCATATATCAACAGCAATATAATGAATATTTACTGCTAAAATAGCACCTTTCGCAACCTTCCATCGAAGGGACACAACTTTATCCAATCACCGAAGCAACGCGCACTCGTCTCGAAATTTGTTAACAAGGAAAAGTACCTTCTCGTTTTTTTTTTTTTATACATATGTAAACTTATGTAAAATTCTACGTATTGTGCTTCAAAGAGTTATGACATCGGCGTAATATGCACAGAGGATTTCGACAAAATACGCCTGACTTTCGTACATATGTATACGGGTGTGAATCCAATACACAGGATTATATGTATATATAAAATGGTTTTAAGTGTAGTAACAGAAGAATCGGTTAAAACGGTTATTGCATAATAAGTCCGAACGATATAAAATAGAGACCATGATAAAATAGTAACTACCATAATCGTTACACGGTATTAAAAAATCGGCTAAACATAAAAATATACTCGCAATCGGATATTGATATCGCGCACCTAGGGATGTACTTATAAAGATCATTTATAAATCGATTGTTGTAACCTGTAATGCTTGGGATAATGTATAAAATATTTCGAAGGATCCGTTGAAAATGAGAATAAAATGCTATGAACGTAAAAAAATATCTCTTCTTTACGCCGTTGTTCGTAATTAGTTCGATTTATACATGAATAAGTACAGCTTGTTGGATTAAATAATAAATATGAATAAATGTAAGTAATATCATTAATAAGTGACAACAAACTCTGATAAATGTGATTTTCGATGGCTCCTACGCATATGTAGCCGCACGGATAGGTACTTTTTACAACTCGTACCTGTATTTAAACTATAAACTTCAAAGATACCCACAACCGATATTAATTAGTTTCTTTTATATAATTTCAAATAAATTAAAGACTAAAATTTTGAACAATAACAACTGTATTATATTAAATATATATATATATATAGATATATACTATATATATATGGCAGTTACTACAATGATTATTATAAGGAATTAGTAAATAGCAAAAATAAAGTAGATTTTGAAAATCAGACAGTACTTTGCTCTACATTGTTATTTTTATGTTAGATAAAACTTAAGATATATATATCTCTCTCTGATTATTCGTTTGAAAATCATATATAATTTAACAATTGGGATATGTCCGCAGATTTACTCCGTCGTTCATCGTCGAGGCAATGTAATTCCGAGCCTCGTTTTCTATATATTGCAATATACATTATTTCAGTAAAGAAAATACCTTTATAGTTAGAATTTTGTTCTATTATCGTTTATGATGATTTTATTCGAATGGATAGAGTATCTCTAATTAATTTTCAATCAATTTATAATCCATTAAAATCAAGCATACCATTATAATCTCATTTATGTCTGCTGCAACAAACACTACAATATGTCGTAGTGAATATTTTTTCTTTAAAGAGCTCGTAATTAGATTGTTTTACGTTAATACGTCAAGTATAACATAATTTTCGTAATTCTTCGTTAACGAGAATACACTTGGCATATTGTGCGAGAATACAATGAAATTTTCGAAAATTACGAGAAAAAAAGAAAGAAAGAAAAAAATATGAAAAATAAAACAGACACATTTGTCGAACCATTACAAAGATATTCTTTTAGGGCAACGCTTGGTCTAGTAAAGGTGATTAAACAGGTTTATATCTACGAGATATTTTAAGGCACAGAATAAAAATACGATTACATTAATTACGTATCAAATATATCTTTTTACCACTAATTATTTTTAGGGCACCTATTACTCAATGCATAGTACAACAGATGGTTATTAAGCGAAAGTAAACACCGTTGCATTAAAGAAGATACTTAATAACTTGTTCAATCATATACCTAAACATTTATTATTTTGTACTGTTTTGTCTTAATATTCGCATGTTTTTTTTGGTCATACAACGGCTTTTTTAATATTGTTTCAAATAAACTCATGTTCACGAAAGTTCTCGATAATCGTTATAGAATTTAGTTATTATTATTAATCATCCTGTTTTTCCCACTAGATCAGCAAAAAAACTGTACCCACAATTCTGTTATTTGCCGACATTAAAATTCTCATAATCGGTTCTCTTCGTATCAATAAATTATGTTTAAAGGATATCAACTCATACCTATTACAAACACATTTTCATACTATTCCACAGTAAATAGAGGGAAGTGCTTGTAGAATAACTTCTTTCATAAAATTATAGAACATTAAAATAACCTCTCTTTTAAACTGAATCATTCTCCTCGTAAAATCCATAAATGATACATCCTACACATATACACATATATATATATATAATATAATATAAATAAATAGATCATAAAATTGTTTATAAAATAAAAATGGTCTTGATTAACCCTACAGCACGTGGATAATCTTAACTAAGTTCTATGGAAAAGTAAATCTCTATCTATTTCGCGCTAAAATATTCAATATTGTGTCTAAATGCTAACGTAGAGTATATTAAAAGTTTACGTGACATTTCAGCCACACGATCTACATCAGAACTTCTCTTCCTAATTAAAGTACAAAGCGACCTACGAGCACTTGCCTTGCTGAAGGGTTAATAAGTTGTCACTTCTATCTATATACATGTTCAAGTCTTTACTGAACACTTTTTGTAAATACTTAGCTGCTTAATGAAAAAGGAGACTCGATGGAACGTGAGATTAATTCGGAATATTTCTGCATTATTCGCTAAATGCTATTAAACGGTGGTTGGTTGTGTGATGCATGTGATCGTTCATGAAATAAACTATAATATTAAATGAATAATGTTCCATGAATATATGAACATTTGGCAACTTCCCCTGAGCAAAACAGATATTTTTCTTTTTTTTTTCTTCGAGGAATTGGGTACAGCTTCTAAGCCAATCACGATGATATAAAATGGATAAGGATCTCATATTGGATTAGTATCGTTTACATTAGATATTTAAGTAATTTGTTAAGTACCTAATGCCAAAACATCATGTATATGTCATAGACGTATATTCTGTCCTTCGTTGTTTGGTATTTTCAGCACTATTCCAACCGCCGACATGATTGTGTATCGTCGGCCATTCTGCAAGCGTTAAGAATGATCTTGTTTAAGTAACAAAGTTGTTCTTTCCTCATCGTCCAATGATATTTTGCCGGACAAAAGGCGGGCAGCTTCGGACTGATTAATATGAACGTCCGAGTCTAAGCTCAGTTTGACCAATCCCGTTGGAGTGGCCGCATTTTGTGCCTTAAATAAAAGCAAGTTCGTTATGTCATGACCTTACGATAAGAGATAACGTACTCTAAAAACGACATACTTTTATCGGCGAATTTTGTATTTTGCCGTTATGATCGCTATGCGACGATACGAATTTCGAATTTGTGATTGGACTTGCGCTGACTGGAAGAGGAGATGTTGGGGCGGTTGCGCTTCGAATTGGCGATTGATGTTTAACTTCTTTTTCGTTGTTCGTTTCACTTTCTTTGTCCTTTGACAAAACTGGCGACTCCGGTACACTGCGATCATCCTCATCCAAGGAATGTAGTAACTAAAAGTAAAATACTCGTTTGTACTCTCCAGTTGGATTTGAATCGCTTATCGAAAAATTTATTTTTGCTGTATACTTTTTCTACTTCGTCGTCGAATTGATCTTGACTAGGTAAAGGATCTTTTTGACTTCTTTCTAAAAGTGTTGCACGTTTTGCAGCAAGGTATAAAGATCTTTTAATTTTCACGTAAAATACTTCCGTTATTGCTCGAACTGTGTAATCTGGTACAAACGTGTAACGTAACATTGCATCTAAATTGATCGATTGAATGCTTCCGATAGCTTGGGGATTTCCATTTGTAGGAGATTCAGCTGAAACATTTAAAATGTATATGTAAATGTCAATTGTAAATATTAAGCACACGAGTATAGATTTTTACCTATTCCTATATTTGTAGTAAGAACTTGAGATCCAAAATATGTGAATGGCCCACTTTCGAACATCAGATTTTCCTTCCCAACTGTAACTTCTACTCGACCTTCTAATATCAGCACAAAGTAGTCGACTGCTTTTCCTTGCTGGTAAATCACTGCCCCAGGATCATTCCTGGCTTTTTCACGAGACTTAACTTTGATGTGATAAATGATATCTTGCTTAAGTAAACGACGTAGAATTGTTTCGGATATCGTATCGGGTTTAAAAGCATCTACAGCTGTGAATCATACGTTATGTTCAAATATATGTTAAGTGCTTTGTAATAATTTCTACACTAATCTGAAGGTAACACTTCTTCCTACTTGTGGATAAGTATTGGAACATGGCCAGAGTTAATTGAGGAGATATATGAATACGCTGATTTTCTTTCTTTTCTGCAAACACGGTAAAATCCTGCATTTTCGGCTGAGCTTGCCTTTTACGTTTACTTCTATTGTCGGCTGTAAAGATGTACATTTTTTTATGTTAATAACTGTAACATAACGCATCTGTATTAATATTTGACATTTTAATCTGACTTACTAAACACGTCTGTTTCGTCTATAATTTCGGCTTGTATTAATTCCTCTATGACATCTTCCAATGTAACCAAACCTATCACTTCGTAGAAAGGATCACCTTCACCCTTATTGTTAACTGTCTGAACAAATGCCATGTGACCTTTATGACCTGTAACATTAAAGATTAAATTAACGAAAGATCATTATGATAACTTTATTTATATGAAATTATGTATATAGAGCATACCTTCTTTAAACTGTTTAAACATGATATCTAATGTAACATCTTCAAAAATGAAGTTACATGGATTTTGATAAAACTGACAAAGCGTCTTAAGTGGCATATTATCATCAGGATCAACAAAGGCAAGATCTTTAATGTATAACATCGTCACTATGTTAGTTCTAGTTCCTTCATATACAGGTATTCGTGAATACCCTAAAAGTAAAATGTGATTAGTTAATATTCACTTAATAGATATAAGTATCCGATAGAGAGGTTATACAACGTATTAAATTGGTTCTTGATTGAACTAGATCTTGATAACAAATTATATCTTATCCGTATTACATTTTAATCTACAGAGCACGTTAAAATGATGTGATAATATCACAAGAAACAGTATCGTACTCATAAAATAGTGTATATCATTTAAATCATTCTGAAGCAGCACAAATATGATAAGATATAGGATAGTTACACTGAGGTGAGGTAAGGAAAACATGACCTATAAAAAATATATACCTGATTTCATAATTTCAGAGACAGTCTCAAAATCTAAAATTGCATTATAATCTAACATATAAACATCCTCAATTCTTGTCATGACATCTGCAACAGTCTTCTTTCGTAATTCTAATGCTCCAGCTATAATATTCACCTCATCCTTTTCTAGGTCATTATATCCTGTTGTAACCTACAATTTATAAAATTGTAATACAGTATCATTCACAATGGATACTAAATATTAATCAATAATATTATTAATCATTATTACTTATTAAACTAATGCTTACTTTAACAAGTTCTTTCAATCTTTCCCTGTTATAGACATTGCCAATCTCTTCACCAAGAAGGACATCCAAAAGTTTACTAATTGGATAACTCAATGGGAATGTTATTATCATAGTCAATTTAGTAATATAAATTGTTTTAGCACCAACACATAGGCCATGCCTGCTACATATGGCCTGTAAAGAAAAAATATTAAATATTTACTTTATAAATATTATAGTTATTTTATTACAGGTTAGAAAATACATACTTGAGGTGAAATTTCACCAAAAATGACAATAGCGAGCGTTGAACAAATGACTGCAACTAATCCAGATGTTAAATCATCTAATAGAATAGTAAACACTGAATTGACAAGGACATTTGAAAACAGAATTGAACAAAGCAAATAATTTCCATGGTTTCTCACTGGCTGTATTGTTCTTGCATATTGCTTTTCCTGAAACATGATTATATTATTTTGTTTAATAGAGTTTTAAGAAGACAATATGCAATATCTTACTTTCTGTTTTGAGAAAAAGTAAACATCGCACAAAGATTTATAAAATCTTAAAAAAGATATATAAGTAACGTACTTTTTCTGTACCAGTGTTACAAAGTATTTTTAATTCAGTTCTATCCATTGCCATCAAACCTAAGTTAAGGCCGGAGAATAGAGCAGAAAAGCCAAGACATAGGAGGATAATCACAATGCTAAGCCAAAGAGGTAACATTTTCTTATATGTACGAATCTGAAATATATTGACTGTAAATAGTTAATACTACATTTATCTTACTAATATCAAATTGCATATGCATTTAAGGGAAGACACTATGCTCACTGTATTCCATGTCGTTATGCCTTGATGTTTAAAAGGCACATAATAGTTTGAAGCATCTTCATATACTGGCTGTTTCACGCAAACAAAAAATGGAGATCCAAGTGGAAGAATTACATCTATTGTTGCTGTATTATTCTGTACATTTTTTACCTACAAGCAGCAATACAGAGAACTATTACTATCTTTATAATTTGTCTAGAAAATTTTACATATATAAAAACATGCATAAGGTTTTTAAATTTCTTCCGCATGCACTCGAATTATAGAAGTAACTCTAATAAGCTTTTGAATTAATTTATGTAAGTAAAATAACTTTCTCTTACTTGAAACTCATCGGTCTTTATTTTCTCACAAACAGACCCTCTTTCTTGCGGCATATCCGTAAATGAGACCAAAGTACCTTCTGTGATTCCATACCCAAATAACCGTATTACTGCTTTGCTACCAGCCAAAATTTCTGGAATACCTTGTTCAGTGTAGCTAGGATCCTTGTCAGCTAACTCTACTCTCAGGCCTTCAATGTAAATGTCTCTATGGGCTTGTGTCGATGGTATAAATTCATTTTCACCAGTGTCAGGTACATGTGAATTGGCACGACGTGCGCGAAAATATTTTCTGAGAATGAAATATTCAGTTGCTATAGAGAGTAGGTACAAGTGATCGGTGAACATAAGTTGGATTTAAAAAAAAAAGAAAAAGGAAAATATTTAATATTTTGTATACTGGACCAAACATACGTTTTATTATCTTTTGTTTTAAACCTCTTAGTTTTAAAGGTTAAAACAATTGTACCAACACAACATTGATAGGTGAGTCAGAGTAGAGGGATAAATATATCATGTTTACACAAAAGATAATAAAATCCCCAATCCTTATTAGAAAGCATATAAGGTACAAAAATACAACAATGACCTACTTAAAAGAGACCGTTATTATTCTTTACAATGACAAAAAGACAAGGGTTTCATAATTGAAATATATATATTACAATCATATTTTTATAACATTTATATTAACATTATAAAAGTGCAATATAATTAACAAAATGCTCTAAACTATAATCAGGAACAAACTCTCACAGTAAATATACATATATGTATGTATGGTATACAAAGTAATAGGATATACAGATACAGATAATTAGTCATCACTCTGATAGTGAGCAATCAAGTAGAATGTAAAAGGAAACCATGGCTCAATATGGAATACATAATAAGCCCAAGAGGTTCTATACACGACAAAGAATCCTATGGATACTTATATGTACATTCTCAAAATAAATAAAATAAAATCATTTTTTACATTAAATTCTATATAAAAATTCTTAATAAATATAATAAATAGATGAGTCTAAATAAAGCAGTCTTACGCCTTCCATTCTTAAAAGATTTGCCAGATGTAAGGGTACCGAAACACTTAAATATAGGCCAAACACAAATCTATTTTTGTACATCCAATCTGGAATATGTCCGAGTAATGGTGAAATAACAAGTTTGTTTTCATACTATGGAGCAAATACCCGTTAAAATTACAATTAATTATTTTTAACGAAAAGAAAAAAGTTCAATATATACATATCAATTTATTGTTGTTATTATTATCATTAGAATACAAAGTTAATACTACAAATTTTATAAAATCCAACAAATTAATATACTTATTTTATGCGATACACATATACATATTATATTTAATATTTACCCTCGTATATCCATAAAATAACATATAAACAATTGTCTCGGAATAAGACAGAAATGATTTATTACCAGATAAACACAATAACATGCATACAAAGTAAAATGCATGCAGAGTATAATGTACATAGTCTTCCTCTATAAATTAAAGTTCTAATGTTTATAAGAACAAACGTTGATGAAGGTAAATCTACGATACGCTTAAATTTGTTGGAAATGTATACCACGATGATAAAACGTCGGGTTAATTTCCTGCTACTTCTAAATCATTTCTTTCATTTTTACACATAGATAAGAATTATATATGTAGGAAAAGGTTACATTAAAATTCAGTAATCAAATTTATATACTTTTGCCGATACTTAAGTTTTTTTCGAATTTTATATTACATATACATTTATTACATGTAGGACAAGAATCACACGCACAAAGAACATACAACATCATAGATGAAACTAAAAATGATATCATAGTCGAACTAAATCACACACGATAGTTCGAAGATCGTAAATAAAGAAATGCTACATTTTCAACGATAAAAAAAAAATAGGAATGTTGGTCTTGCACAATGAGGAAAAAAGCCACGTTCTATCATATGACCGGCGACTTCTGATGTTGCAACATAGAGACAACGCTCGTCCTTTCATTCTTACACGTATGTACGAAAAGTTATCCTCGCATATATAGAGAGCCACACAATTCTATATACATACACATAGAGCACATGCATATACTTACTGCAATCGCGGCGGTACGTTCACCGTGAAATTACTTCCAAGATTGATCCATCGTTCGCCGTTTCTCAGACAAAAATAGACCGTATTAACTTTAATGTCCGGAAGTTCGGTAAAGGTGTATATCGCACGATCGCCCGACATCGAGATCCAAACGTTCTCGAGTACGTTACGCGCATCACATTCACTGCCATCGTTCGACCAACGTAACGATACGTTACTCTCGAGGCCGGTCCCGAATAGCTCTAGCAAGTAGTCGGAACGAACTGGCGGTGACTTGTCTAAGAACGAATCCCGCAGATTTAGCACTCGTACAGAGGTCACGTTAGGATTATTCACAATGTCTGTCAAAGGGCTACCTTCCGTTAATCTAACAACTGCAATAACGAACAATAGAAAAACTGCCGGTCTGCACGAGCGGCCAACATGTCGCGCCATCGTGCGACTAACTTTACTGCGACAACTTCACTCGCCTATTTCTACCGAGCTGTATTTATAACCTTCAAGAACAGCTACCGCGCATGCGCAGTAGCGGGCGATCCTTTCGATAGCGATATCTCGCGATATTATCTCCGCATTGCCGCGCGCAGTAGGGATGGCTTATCCTTATCTAGAACTTTAATATCCGAGTACTTGAAATAATTAGTTTCTTTTGGAAAGTAGAATCGATTAATTTAATGCCTACGATGGATCGATCACTATGACGTCTCTTCACGATGTATTGATATATATATTGGAATGAAAATGTTTCTTTGGCTACATTAGAATCGTCCAATCAACGCTGATACCTACCGGCCAATCGGATGCGAGGAAAATACATTTAAGTTCACTTCATACTTTCGATCTTTGATCCGAGCGATCTTGACAATCTATCGATCGTGATGTAAGAATACGGCATAAAGTGTATCGGAAACTGTAACGTGTGGAAAGTCTTTCCGATGAATTTTGCGAAAATTTGTTCGTTCGTTTAAAATACAAAAGTTTAAGAAATACCGTGTTGGAGTTACCAAACTTCCAACGATACGTGAACACGTTGGAAGTAGTTCGAGCTTTAAATACATGGAAAGATCGATCGATGTATCCAACTGCTTCAACAACTGGACCGCAAGATCAAAATGGAGGAACTGACGGATAGATCGATAATGCTCAGTAATGTTAGAGAATATTATTGATCGCTTTGCTTGTCAACGTAATTGTAAGTAATTGTTTCTAGAATTTTTGATAACAGGAAATTATTTTGATTGGTCGTTTTGTTTAACTGATAGGTCGTATCTATGCATCAATATGCGCGCGAAATTTAAGAATAAAGAACGGAATTTTTTTTTTCGAAACATAAACCTTGAGTGTTCTTCTGACTTTGACCGTAAATAATATAAAATATGTTTGATAAATAAATTTCTGATATATCGTCGCTTGTTCTTCAATTTCATTACAAAATCAAACAAAATCAAATCTTTTCTTCTTTTAGACTAGAGCATGGAATGGATGGATCCTGTCCACTCCTCTTTCCATCTTTTGGGGAGAAGAATAACTCTGAACGAGGAATCGGATATACAGCACAGAAAGTATCTTTATACAGGCCACCTTCCGACGCAATCGATCTTGGATATCATACTCTTGACAATAGCGGTTGCCGGGTGCCTTCCTCATCTGCTATTACGTCTGTACCTACGAGACAACAGCCACTGTCGCAACAGAAAAGATTATACGTTACAGGCCTATATCAACTCGACGATGAGTTGCTACTGAAAATATTCTCTTGGTTAAGCACCAGAGATCGTTGTGCCTTGGCGCAAACTTGTAGACGCCTATGGGAAATCGCGTGGCATCCGTCGTTATGGAGGGAAGTTGAGATACAATATCCTCAAAATGCGACCATAGCTCTCAATGCTCTAACACAGCGAGGATGTCATTCTTCTATTCGCCGTTTAATACTCGAAGGTGCCACGGGTCTTCCTGGAGTCTTTCGACAACTGCCATTCTTAAGTTTAACTTCTTTAATCTTGCGTCACTCGCGACGTGTCACGGATGCTAATGTGACTGCCATTTTAGATAATTGCGTGCATTTGAAGGAGTTAGATCTAACCGGATGCGTGAGTGTAACCAAAGCCTGTAGTCGGGTAACATCGTTGCAATTACAATCGCTTGATCTAAGCGATTGTCATAATATAGAGGATTCTGGTTTGGTATTAACACTCTCCCGAATGCCACAACTTGCGTGTCTTTATCTTCGCCGATGCGCTCGTATAACCGATGCCAGTTTATTTGCTATTGCATCTTATTGCGGAAATTTACGACAACTTTCTGTATCCGATTGCGCAAAAGTAACGGATTTTGGTGTACGCGAGGTAGCCGCGCGTCTTGGACCATCGTTAAGATATTTCTCTGTTGGTAAATGCGATCGTGTATCTGATGCCGGTCTGCTCGTCGTAGCCAGACATTGTTACAAGTTGCGTTATTTGAACGCACGTGGTTGCGAAGCACTCAGCGATAGTGCTACTTTGGCTTTGGCACGTGGATGTCCACGGCTCAGAGCTCTTGACATAGGGAAATGCGATATTGGCGATGCCACGCTCGAGGCTCTTTCCAAAGGCTGCCCTAATTTGAAAAAGCTCTCTCTATGTGGTTGCGAACGAATCACAGATGCTGGATTGGAAGCATTAGCATACTACGTACGCGGTTTGAGGCAGCTAAATATCGGAGAATGTCCTAGAGTCACTTGGGTTGGATATCGCGCAGTTAAACGTTATTGCCGCCGATGCGTTATAGAACATACTAATCCTGGTTTCTCCAGTTGATCTATTTACTCTAATCTCCTGCTTCTACTATCTGCGATATATTTATTAACAAATATCAATTTCATTGCTCAATTAAATAAATATTAATTTATAAAAAGGCGGCGTATACTGAAATAGATTGTAAAAGAAAATATATTTTGCGTCTCGCTTAAAAAACGCATTTGCTATTTATTGTTCTTTATATTTTAATGCATTATACGAGGGTAATAAAATGTTAAATTTTTTACTTTAATAAATGAACGTCTTACAACTTTTTTTCAATATTATTAAAAAGGCAGTCATAGGTAATTATTTTTGTGGTGTTATTCACTGCTTTCAAATATTTTATACAAAATATTATTTCAAATTACATGGTAGAAAATTACAGAGCACTGGACATTATGATGAAAATATTACCTTACGACCTTCATCAATTCGTTATAATATACATTTTTTATTTAACCAATTTACGCATTCCTCACTGATCCTTTGACAATTTTAACATCATCGATAGGTCGATCATTCTTATCTGTCTCAACGAGTCCAATTCTTTTTACTATTTGCATACCCGTGTGAATTCTTCCTGCTCATACAGAAAATTGGAATTAAATTCGCATCACTTGTAATACGAAAATTATCTGATATTATAAATATTCTGAAATCTACCAAATATGCTATGTTTTCCATCCAACCATTGTGTTGGTGCTAACGTAATAAAAAATTGAGATCCATTTGTGTCTGGTCCAGAATTTGCCATTGACAATATCCCAGCACCGGTATGTTTTAAGTCATCGTGAATTTCATCGTCGAAACAATCTCCATATATCGACATACCACCTTTTCCTGTACCCGTTGGATCTCCACCTATATAAATGCATAGGTTATTCATTAATTCTATATGCAATATTCTATGACAGTTCCATAAGATACAATTATCTTACCTTGTATCATAAAATCACGAATTATTCTGTGAAACTTGGTACCATTGTAATACCCACGACGTGTCAATTCAGCAAAATTTCTACACGTTACAGGTGCGTGTTTCCAATATAACTCAATGACTATTTCACCCATGCTGAAATAGAAAATGTGTGTCAGAGTTGACAGAAACAATTAATTTTAATGTTCGTATAGCTTACGTCGTTTCAAAAGCTACGAAAGGCGGTTGCCAATGTTTATCTGGTATTCCTGATATATTTGAAAGAGTCATTTTTTTGGCAAATTATCAATATAAACTGTGAGAAGAATGTATGTACGAGACATAAACAACCAAACCAACCAAACTACTTTTGAACCATTTAAACTACGAAATTATCAGCTGTTCTTAGTACGCCATCTACAGTAGATTTTTTTTTAACTATAAGCGGTACCGAATTGGTGTGTTAAAATTGTAATGCCGGATCCAGCGACGATGTTGTGTTGTAAAATGTGTTAACGATATATTTACAGATTGTATAAATGTGGACCATTCTGTCCATCAGTTTTAAACGTGATCATCTTTTTTTTTATGTCTTCTGGCTCACCCTGGTCCATTACGTATGCCAGAACGTCTTAACCTCAGTAAAAACATGTTTTCTCCCCGGGATTTAGGCAAAACAGATTATATTAGTTTAAATATCCACGACAGTGCGTCTTTCACGCGGGGGACTTCTCGTAGTCTTTGGAGAGTGAGTATTTATAAAAGTATTGTTTACTTTCAGCGTTCGTAATTTTTAATTATTACATTTCTAGTGATACTTTTTATCTTAATTATTAACATCGCTTACATTACAGCAATGGAAACAGTTATCAAGGTTTCAAAGAAATATTTTTTATTTTGGTATCGTAACAGTTCTACTTATAATATTTTATCTTTTGCCTGGTGAAACCAAAAATGCTATTTTACAAAATAATAGCGATTACAACGTCGACACAGTTCAGGAGACTGCTAAATATGAAAAGGTAAATGAAGTATTAGAAATTCATCTATGAACTCTATCTGATGGATTGCTAATTTTTCTAGGTGCCACAGGATATCGTTGTAGATAATGTTGTAAATCAAGCTACTGGTGGTGCTCACGGTGGTAATGTAATCGAAGAGCCAGAGTTTCAACCAGAGATCAATCAAGTAGATGATGATCAAATTGGAGAACCGCCTCAACCAAAACCAATTGCACTTAAATTTGAAGGTAAATTAAATATAAAGTTATAAGTAAATAACTTTGATAACTTATGATCATATCCCATAGGACCGCAAAATAGTAGACAAAGAGCAGTAGTTGCAGCATTCAAACATTCATGGGATGGGTATAAACAATATGCATGGGGTCATGATAATGTTAAGCCAGTATCGAAAAAATATCACGAATGGTTTGGTTTAGGACTTACTATAGTGGATTCTTTAGATACATTGTACATGATGGGTTTAAATGACGGTACGTATAGAAATCATTTGCTTTTATTTTTTCTCCCAATACCAAAAAATTAATGTTTTTTATTATTTTAGATTTTGCAGAAGCCAAATCCTGGGTTGAAAATAGTTTAGTATTCACGATAAATCGTGATGTTAACCTATTTGAAGTTACGATAAGAGTGTTAGGGGGATTGTTAGCTGCATATCATTTAAGCGGAGAAAAAATGTTTTTAAATAAAGCGGTAAATTAAATATTGATTCTTAGCTTTTAGTGTATTATTTTATTAAGATAATTATTGAATTTTTAAAATTTAAGATCGATCTGGGAGATCGCATGATGCCAGCGTTTTCCACTAGATCTGGCGTTCCATATTCTGATGTCAATTTAGGTACTAGAGCCGCACATAGTCCTAAGTGGGGCCCTGATAGCAGTACTAGCGAAGTAACTTCTATTCAATTAGAATTCCGTGACTTAAGTCGTAGCTCAGGACAGCCTAAGTTCGAGGTAATGAGAAAACAAGTATAACATAAAGAATCAGTTGGCATTATTTTTTAAAATGTATCTATAATTAACTAATAATCATATAGGCGGCTGCAGCAAGAGTTTCTGAACATGTACATCAATTAGAAAAGCATGATGGTTTAGTTCCAATTTTTATAAATGCAAATAATGGACAATTTAGGGAGTATGCAACAATTACCTTAGGAGCTAGAGGTGACAGCTATTACGAGTATTTACTGAAGCAATGGATACAAACTGGGAAGACCATAGACTAGTGTGTACCTTTTTTAAACAAGTAATTCCTGATTATTCGTAATACACAAGGTAGTAGCAGAGTCTCTGATGCATGGTTGTTTCTCTTTGCAGTTTACGAGATGATTATTTACTCGGAATTTCTGGAACTAAAAGGCATCTAGTCAAATATACAGCTATCAATAAGTATCTTTTTCTAGCAGAATTGGTTGGTGCGAGTAAAGATATAAGACCAAAGATGGTAATTTTTGCATAGGAAAATTTTTGCATAGCACTGCAGTAACAAAGAAATTAACCGAAAAAACGTATATTACAGGACCACCTTACGTGTTACTTAGGAGGTACGTTAGCCTTAGGAGTTCATCATGGCTTGCCACAAGATCATATGGACCTTGCAAACGAAATTGTTAAAACTTGTTATCAGACATACGCGATACAACCAACTTTTCTTGCTCCTGAAATAACTTACTTTAATATTCAGGTAAAGTTAAGCTACCGTAACACTCTTTTAAATATATAAAAAAAGATCCTTTCTATTTTCTTTTTTACATTCACAGAAATTAGAAGGGGAAAATCAAATGGATATGTACGTAAAGACGAACGATGCACACAATCTCCTGCGACCTGAATTTATAGAAAGTCTTTATTACATGTGGTATTTCACAGGAAACAAAACTTATCAAGACTGGGGTTGGCAAATATTTCAGGTAAGTTTTAACGTGTTCACTTTAAGACGATGTTTTCTATCTATAACTATAATACGTGTATTGATCTCTTTAAATAGGCATTTGAAAATTATACTAAAGTGGAAAATGGATATACGAGCATCGGCAATGTTCGAAATGTTCATAACACACGTCCGCAAGATATGACCGAAAGTTTCTGGTTCGCTGAAACTTTGAAATACTTATATTTGTTATTCGATGATAGTCGACAGTTAATCGATTTAGACAAATGGGTTTTTAATTCCGAGGGTCACCCATTACCTATATACGAGTCATAATACGATGTAAAGAAAAAATTTGTATTTGAAAAATTCGAAGCTGTGCATTAATTAGTTTAATTCATTTGCACCGACCTAATGATAGTCATTCCAAAATTGCACCTACGAGCGAGCGACGCGTTAGTTTGCGAAAGGTTTATCAAATCTTTCGATTGCCTAAAATTTGTACAAATATGTGCGATCGATCGTGATAACGCGTACGTAAAGCTCGAATGTTGAGGGAAAAAAATTAGTGTCATAATCACCGCATACGTTGTGATTTATAACAAACGAAATTATATTGTTTATACTTTATTACGTCTTTGACTTGCGTAGTGCCTATCTATAATCATCGTCGGACGATGAGATTCAACGATTTTGTAAATACTTTAGTCTGTACACTATAAGCAAATGTGAATCTTGAAGATAAAATTGTTTACACATACATAAATTATAAAACGATCGTAATTGAAGTTACTTATAAACTGACGAATAGGAAAAAACACAATTCATCTGTAGTGAACATTTACCAATTACAAGAGCACGTGCTTACGCTACTTCTTATCTTGAAAATAGCACATATTCATATCGTAGATTGTACATTAAAAAAAAAAAAAAAGACTGGGTTATAAAGAAAGTCCTACAATAATCTTCTTTCTAGCAATATCAATGTAATCAACTATTCAAGTAACTTAAGTTCGAATATCTAGTCGTGATTTATTGATACTTTAATCTATGATCTATCATACATTATTTACTTCAAGAGATTTATCGATCCTCCATGATTTAACACTCTATAAAAAAAAATTTTATTAACACATACGCATCAACCGGACGAAATCACCTGTACATTATTTACGTGATATTATAAAAGGCTTTTGTATGTAAGTAAGTACATATACAAAACAAAAATATATATACGAGTCTTGTAACAATCACCAGATCATTTATTTCACACAAGATAAAAATATAGAAATAAATTCCTCAGGAACTGTCGATAAAACTGCGTCGGTAAAACAGACCGCAAAATCGACGATACGAACGATAGCAAAAAAATGAAGAAGAATGAATGAAACACTAACGCTACATATTTTTATTTTACACTACATAACACGAACGTCGGTTTTAATCTATGCTCTTTATTTTATTAAACATATATTTTACTTAATATTACATGCAAAAATATCTTTGTCAGCAGTCTTTAAGTGCAGATCCCTAAGTCTATTGAACTTCGTCATAAACGTTTCGTCCTCTCATATGATCGTACAGTCGCAGCATTCGTGAGAATAATAAAGACAATTAACGATACAATTCTCGCACTTGTTGCTCTTGGATGAGTTGCTCAGTGTATCTAGATCTCGATCAGCTTTTTGACTTTTATTGTCCACCTCTACCGCATTGAAGCCTATGTTCGAAGTCGGTTCTACCTCCACGATCGCGTCCACGTGCATATTCCTCGGCGCTTGCGGCATTGCCATCGATAACGACTTGGAAAACGTCGTCGTTTTAGTAGGCGTCATTGTTTCTGCCTGTACGTCGTTCACCGTCTTGTTGTAGCCGGCCGCCAAATCCGCCATATTAACTGTAACGCTAGTTAACTCGTTACAACGTTGTTGTAACGTACTAACTGGCGGCGTTACGCTGAATCAGTAAATAAAACAATTATTCATTGTGCCTTCTCGTACGGGGAAAAGGATATGTATTGGATTGGACGTGAAGAGTTTACAAATGAAGGATCAACTTACTCGTAGGTGCCGCGTTCGTGAAATAAACGTTTGAAAGCCATCTTTGAAATATGAATTTTGCGGGAGATTCAAACGCGTTGGTAGAACCTATCGAAAGATAAAAAAGAATTCAAATACCGCCGTCGTCGTCGTAATCGTCATCAATCTTGAGTGAATAGAATAGAATCTACTAACCTGGACGGATCCTTCGAGACTAATACAATAGACGCGTCGGTATCCCTCTGGTAACGTGTATAGCTTCGTGACAAAAGAACTATAAGCTCGAAGAAGCGAAGCCGTGACAACTGATACCTTCGTTTCTTTTTTTTTTCAACAGTCAAAACAATAACGAAATGCTTGACTCCTAAATGATTGCTTGATTGGTTGCTCCAAAACGGTGTCCGAGTGGTAAGTTAAAAACGGGCTTGGTTGATCCATTGTTACAATTGTTTTTATTTATTTTTTTAACTTATTAATGAATATATGCAAATTTTTGACTTTAAAAAGGATCGCAAAGAAATTAAGGAATAAAATTTCAAAGATTCCAAATTTTAAGATACGAATTGCCGAAGTTTCGTAATTGTAGGATCAAATGCACGGATTTATTTGTTTTTTTAAAGCCGAGCGTTCTGATTGGTCGTCTACTTACCCGCGTGAATAAAATCACGTAAAATTTACGATTTATAATATGACGATACTCGAAAACCTCGGTTTTGGCTTTACAGTAACACAAATATATTTTATATTTATTGAAAAACAACATACACATCTAAAGATTGTAATTTCAAAAGTGCAATCACAAAACGGACCATCGTGTACGAGCGAGCGCGCACGTTCGTATCGCGTATGCGCCACTTTTGTTTTTTTTTTATAATAATTCAGAAGGTTGCATAACGCGAGATAATGCGGGTACGTACGATATACGATTCTTTTAATGTGTCAGTGAGTCGATCAATTTATATTAACGAATATAATCGAAGTTACGCAGCGAAATACAAGTGTCTAGCGTGTGTGCCGTAAAAGTTCAATTACACGGAGCACCTTGTTAATAATAATCTTTCTCATTTTTCTTTTTCATTTGTTGCTGCTGCTCTGTCGTTTCTTCTTTAAATATATATTCTTATCTATCGGAATTCAGGCTTGTATAGGCCGTTAGATAGTGGTAAGATAAAATTCTTATCTTTTAAAACATTCGTCTACATAATGCACATCAACAGACGTCGGTGTTCTCGAGTAAATGCTTTCAGGAAATTCAGTCAGCTATATTTGCCTCTTGTTATCAAAGATCACTATTTCACACTAGTCGCCGTAATCCTTTATAAATGGCCGAACTAAATTGATTAGTTCTCTTAAAAACAACTTTTATCGACATCGCGGCATGGCCGTTCTACTCGTAAAACCGAATCGTTTGTTATGGAAGTGAGGCAACTCCATTGTTTAAGACAACGTTTGATTTTATACATTTTTCGTCATTTTGGGCATACTATAAGCCAAAACGGTTATGAGATTAAACTTTTTTTTTTAAATGAAGTTGTCTTACTTTTGTAATAAACGGCTTAGAGTTAAATTCGATTGAAACAACGTATAATAATAATAATAATAATAATAATCGTCCAATTTGTCTAACTTTCCTATTTGAAATTTGCATAATCGTCGAACGTTATTACGATTGATCCTCGATCACGGCAAATAATTCTGTCTTTTATCTAACTCCTTTTATAATCTCCTTAGGACTATAATATTAAATATTATCTTGAAAACTCTAATGCACCTATTCTCATACAGGATAGCTCTAGCTAGAGGCTCACTGTACAGTACATATTCATTTATATCGTAATATTCGATATATTATTACTCTTTTGTAATCTTTCAGGAACTATCAACGCAATAAATACAATCGTGTCGATTAGGCGGTGTCGATTATCAAACGACCTCTTCCCTTGAGGGAAAAAATAAAAAATAAATAAAAAGTAAAAAAAATAAAGAATCGCGATCGCCCGGAATGACCCAGTTTTCTTCTCAATGCAAATATAGTAAGGCGCAAACCGCTGAACGGTGAGCCCATAACTTGCACCTTCCGTGTATATATATATATATTTTCATATATTATATACACATGTTTATAATAAATTGCATATAATATAATTAATCTCAATTCTCAATGGCCAAGTCAATTGGACTTCTAACTAATAATTTTCTAGTTTAAGTGTGTTTGTGTGTGTGTGTGTGTATATATATATATATAGTTTTTCTTATGTGCTACTACTTCGAATATTCGTATAAACCCTGCTAAAATGGCGCCGTGCAAAATGAGACGGCGTTCCGTTAGTGGCCGTCCGAAGGAAGACTTTCGTAATCTTTTCTTCTTTTTTCTCTCTCTTTCGCTTTTTGCACTTTATATACGGTGGCAAAACCGTAATAAATCGTTTTCCGTTTGGAGGATAAAATAAAGATATATGTATATATATATAAAAGAAAGAAATCGTTCGTAGTTTTTCCTCAACACGGCCACCAATCTCCAAACTTTCATCTTCAATCGCACCTCGAACGATATTTTTCGAGAGTCAGACGGCCGTTGAGTTTCCACGGGTTAAAAGTGTGCATATATGTACATACATACATACAATTGCGAGTAGGGGTTGCATTATCGGTTTTATCGTTACTGGTGTAATTTTTATAAAAAAACTCTAATTTAACTTCTAAATGGAATTATAAGTATCAAGAAATTATTTAAATTTAAATTGCCTATGATTGCTGTTATTAACTAACGTTTTTTGGAATGTTGTTTTTATTTCAATAAAAATGCTAAGAAAATTTTTATTTATACTTTTCTAAAACATTATTTCTTTATTACCGGCAATGGAAAAAATCGGTAATTTTGCAATCCCTACTCGCGAGGAAAAGAAATGTTTTCTGTGCGTTAAAAAATTGTACGAGTGAGACGAAGATTTGTTTTCACTTCGTTGTAAAGGAAACGTTGTTTTGTGTTCGCTGATGATTGCGTGGATATTGAAAATCTGCTTAAAGTGCCAACAAACTCGTCTTTCTTTGCTCTCACTCCTACACTCATTCATACACAGACGAACGTACCACTCTCCTCCTTTTTTTTCATAGATATAAAAAAGATTCTACCTTCTTAAGGATCAACATAATTAAAAAAATTCATCACACGGAATTCGAAACTCTTTTCCCGCGCCCTCTTCCATCTTTCGAAGATGGCGTTAGTTGTCTATCATAAATTATCAATCGAAACTACGTCAACATTTGTACAATTTAGGCAAACGCTTCGTCTCCGCGAATAAAAGATGTTTTTCTCCTTTTTGTCTCTCTTCCTGTTTTTTATCCTCGTTCAACCTTTCCTACTTTCAATGAATCAACGTTGTATACAAATTCGTGAAGAAGAAACAAGCATCAGCCAAGGAGGTTTTTTGTGCAGTAACAGCAAAATCTCTCTCTCTCTCTCACACACTCTCT
>JAIFRP010004408.1:438300-455394 GCA_032403825.1 Odynerus spinipes
ATATATATATATATATGTATACACATGTATACCCCATGTTCCTCATTCGTAGTATCCTCGTATTAAATAAATTTGTATTACCACGTAAATAACTATTTAGATTAGTCCATTGAAATATACGTCACGTAATGGACGGACTCGGACGTTGAATTTTCCAGAGAAACTGAAATAGAGGGATCGGTATTCTGATTAGCGAGCATAATGACGAGCGAAAGATTGGATTTGGATAAACCCCTTTGGGATCAGAGTACCTTCATCGGAAGATGGAAACATTTCGCCTGGGTCACGGATTTTCGAACTTGCATCGTTCCGGAAAAGGAGTTACTAGCTGCTAAGCAATTATGCGAAGATTACAGGCAAGTGGAAGTCCTTCATTTGAAATTCGAACGCGAATTTCGCGATAACTCGAAAGTATGTATATGCTCGGTGTACGAGTCGACTCGTCTGAGAATATTTATTTGCACGTAGCTACGTATGTAAGTAGGTATACTCGGGCGGTTATCTCGAAGAAAGATTTGGCGTTATGTAATACCGACGATAATGCGGCCATTTCGGAAACGCGCTTCACCGTGTACTTAATATTTATAAAAATTGACGTAGACTTTTAATGAACACCGACTTTGCACACAAATAGACGCTTTGACGTAAGCTCTTGTTTTCACAGCTAATTTAAAAATAAGAGAAAGAGGGGGGGGAAGAGAGAGAGGGAGAATGCGATATTACCTTCGGTTCGTCGTTTCGAGGAAAATTCATTTATTTGTATCAATACCGGATTCGTATCCTCCTCCACTCGAAAGGAATTCTTCTGCAGGGGAAGGAAACGTAATCTAATCTTATTTTTCTTTTCGAAATAAATTCCCTTTCATTTTTGTTGTCTCTTCTCGATCGACATATCGCGAAAAGATGTTCGAGATAATGCCGGGACGTTGGATAGCTAAAAGAATATAATAAACGAGGTTACGATGTACTTTATGAAATTGAACTACACTTTAGTCTTCGATAAGTTTTCAATATTTCTATAGGGTGATCGTTATCGATCGGTCTTGTTTTGCAGACTTGGCAAGGAGCCAACCGGTACCACCAAAGAACAAATCATTTATGCCAAGAAACTCTACGAGTCGGCCTTTCATCCGGACACCGGCGAGCTACAAAATGTCTTTGGTAGAATGTCTTTCCAGGTGCCAGGTGGTATGGCCGTGACCGGTGCCATGCTCCAATTCTATAAGTAAATATCATTGACCTTTCTTATCGATGCACGCTCTTGATCGTGATTCATCGTAGCCACGATTATCTATACGTTAAATCGTTACGCCTGAAATCAGATGTTCGACAAATTTTAGAGCATTCTCAACTTTTTGCTAATTTTTTAGTTATAAATTAGAAATTGATGATTTTGGGTAAACAAATAAGTCGAGATGATTTAAAGCGTAAAGATTTTTAACAATTTGGATTCTGCAATATGATTTTAAAAATTGTTTTTACTTAAAAAATGAATGCTGCGTAGAAAAAATATTACGCTAAAGTTTTAACTTATTTTTACATTCAACAGTCTTTGCTCGTATCACAATTTTGAACGCACTATTGTAAAAATACGAACAAACGTATATATACAATGTTACATACACATGCAAACGTACAATTTTGTTGCGCTCAAAATCGTCATAAAATTTCCCCCCTAAAAAATCCTAAAGAATAAAGAAATTCGAAAGCGAACGAAGAAAAGTAGAAACAAAGGAAGAAAACGTAGGAAACGATAAAAACTAAATTGTCTTAACAAACCGCCAACCAAATACGCCATTTTTTCAGAACAACTACAGCGGTAGTTTTTTGGCAATGGGTCAATCAATCGTTCAACGCACTCGTCAACTATACCAATCGAAATGCAAATAGTCCTGTTACCACTAAACAGCTGGGTGTGGCATACGCGAGTGCCACGGCAGCGGCGATGATAACGGCGATAGGGTGCAAGTCCTTCTGGGAGAAAAGAGCGAACCCTTTGATGGCCGTAAGTCGATACGATCATTGCGTTCACGTATTACATACTCTAACGGTATCGATCGATAATCCGTTAATCTTTGCAGAGGTATGTGCCATTCGCTGCAGTGGCGGCAGCAAATTGTGCGAATATCCCGCTAATGAGACAAAACGAGATTCGCAATGGCATCGAAGTGACTGACGAGAACGGCCGAAAATTGAGTAAATCGAAGGTGAGGATGCGATAGCTATAATTCTTCTTCTATGAACGGGACAATAATTGAAAAATTTCTATTAACGAAACAATGTGATCAAGATCGCAGCTGTGAAGGGCATCAGCCAGGTCGTCATCTCGAGAATCGTTATGTGTGCACCAGGCATGCGTAAGTATGATAAAAAAAAAGAGCCAGTATGTCGCTAAACGAAGGAGCCGATTAATAAAACGTTTATCTTTGCAGTGATTCTGCCGCCTATAATGGAAAGATTGGAGAAGTATGCTTGGATGCAAAGAATTAAAATCCTACACGCACCGATCCAAGTTATGATGGTTGGTTGCTTGTAAGTATCACTCTCTACCTAATTTTATTCTCCGTTAGTTAATCCTTTTAGTATCTACCTTACAAGTTTTTTTATATACCACCCAGAAATACTTTGGAAAATATGCATTTTTTATTACACTCGTTAGAATTAATATATTTTTTTTTTTTTTAATGAAGATGACTTCGCAAGTTTTTTTTGTTATATTTCACTGTAAAATGTATGCAGTTTTACGTAAGAAAAAGAATGAAATTATTTTCCATAAATTACATCGTTAAAATTCTATCGAAGGTATTTCTCGGCAGATAAACCTTGTTGCCGATATATCGGTTCTGGAGTACTAAAATAGTTAACATCCTAATTATGTAATACTACTTAGCTCGACGTACATACATATGTACATACATATACAATCGAATATTTTTTCAGTTTGACGTTCATGGTGCCGACCGCGTGCGCGTTGTTCCCCCAAAGGTGGTAAGTTAACGAAAAAGATTTCCCGAGATTTATCTCACCCTAAAAAAAAAGAGAAAAACCAAAAAACATTTACAAGTTCCGAATACGCACACATATATATATATTTCTTCTCAGTTCGATCGCAGTCAGTACATTGCAGCGGTGGGAGCCTGAGAATTACGAACTTTTAGTGAAGAATTGCGAAGGCAAAGATATACCGATGTATCTGTATTTCAACAAGGGATTATAATACGCGCAAGGGCTCCCGGTCCTGGCACGACTAACAATTTCAAATGCCCCTTTAAGTTCCTCGAGAAGATCGCTACGATTAGACCACACGATGCAAGTTTCGTTGAATCGCTGATGGTCGCGGCGATCATGCTACTTTTTAGATATCACGGTGCTGTTTCTTGTACGTAACATCGATTTCCTTTTTGTTTTTTTTTTATCTTATCGTTACGTAATCTAGCGAAACGATACGAGCATTTCTACACTTTTTCTTTTTCCCTTCTTTTTTGTCTTTCTTTTTTTGAATCGTTAAAACTGATTTATATCTACCTTGTAGATCGAACATTCGAACGTCCAGACACGCGTTACTTATAACTCGAAAGCAATCGTCCACGTACGACGGATTAAGCAATAAGAATAAAAGTTGACAATACGTAAAAATGGTGCTTCGTTATAGGAGACCGTTTCTGTCTTTCATGCTACATACGCGCAACAAACAAAAAAAAGAAAAGAAAAAGTAACGTTTAGTTAGCAATAAAGAAGCGCTCGATCTATAGACAATATCGATGATTTAACATATCCTTTTATTGTGTTTCATATCACAAGCGATATTATATAGTATATGTATACACACATTGTTACTTTACATATTTAAGATGAGAGATACGTTTGAAGATAACTAGTCATGTCGCACGAGCACGCCGACTGATCTTTAGAATGTTCAACTTAAAAAGGAAAAAAAAAACGCTGCCATGTATTTTTTAGTAACGAGTCAGTAAATGTTACGATGAAACTGTCGACAATAAGATTTACTCTGGAATTTATTACAACCTTCACTTGCCTCGCATAGAATTTGGAGGGAAAAAAAAAAAGAAATTATGCGCGAATGAGAATTATGTTCGCTTATATGTTAGGTCGTGAGTGTCCAGGTTGATTTTGTTGCGGCATGTAGCCGATACGTTCGTGTATCTCATTTTGCGGAACTTTACCGCCCCACGAGGGTGGATTAAAATTTTGTTGCCTTTCGGCTTCCTTCTTCGCCTCGTGCGCCTTCCTCATAGCCTCGTACTCTTGTAGGTCGTCCAAACGCAATTCAATTTTCGTTGGATTTCGCCGGATCATTTTGTCGAGAGTTAATTACAGTCCGCTAGAATTTGATTAAGATTACGTTTAATTCAAGATTCGCTACGAAATCGTAGCAGCTTGTTAAGGGTATACGATTGTTGGACGTTTTTGCGAGTAGCCAATCAACGCGCTCGTTTCAATAGGTACATCAATTCACGGTGTTGAAACGGGATCGAACGGAAAGTCCACGTAATCGGTTTGAATTCGTCGGGCGAACACTTTTTAAAAATATATATATTTCGTACACTCGGAAATATTAAATAAAGGTTATTAAATATTCGACGTTTAGATCAACCGTTAATTATAATCACGTACTTTTAGTCTTTCTAAAAGAAATTTTCGTGAAAATTTTGTCGACGTAGGGTGCCCGGAGCACCATTCGAACTTGGCTATGCACGGACCTGAGGAGACGCATAAGATGGCGGACGATACCGGAACAGGCAACTGGCCAGTATTAATTTCGAATTATGCTGGACCGAATGAGATGCGTCGATAATTGATTCTCTCATTTTCGAGCGTATGCTATTTTTTCGTAGGGCGTTACATTCGAATTGGCCAAAAATTCGCACCGCTTTTGGTTCTAGCCTTAGAATATGCGGGTAGACCGAGGCTTCTGACCGCCGTAAACACGCTTCCGATCGAGTGCTACAATTTTCGTAAATTCTGCTACGGCGGCGAGCACTCCCCCATTGTAAATTATTAGTAATCGTAAATCGGACGGCGGGCAACGTAACGTCGGTACGAGAGGATGCTTTACTTGGAAGATTATGTTGAAAGTACGTAAAAACGAGGCGTGCTTCGCTTAGCCAGTTTCACGAAAAAGTTACTAACCTTTTCGAATACACCCTCTCGATGGAAATATTGAAAATCTATGGGAAAAATAGATTTCTCTTTTGATGTTGCACTTTCCGACGAAATGACGTTTAATGACGCTATCAAACTTTTCGAAGCACGAGTTTCGTGCGAGACGCGTTGTACTTTCTCGACGACCGTTTACTGACTGTTAGGTTAAGCGAATATTTTTCGAACGATCAGTATACTGGTTACTCCTTGTAAAAGCTTTTTCAAGCATTTTAACAATATTATGAAGGTTTCCGTCGAACCTGCAACCGAATCTCCTTACCTTTCATCAATTTATTGGTCGATCGTCGCTTTTAACGCGTGACAATTACAATGTTATTTTCTTTGGTTATGTTGACCTTATTCCTTGCTTTCAGTGATCGAGCACCTCCCACAAGAATTAAGGGACAGGTTCACTGAAATGAGGGAAATGGATTTAGGTGTACAAAGTATGTATCCTATGCGACACCTTCGTTGCCACTCGCATAAGTTTATACAAGTGGGAACCGCTTCCTTAAGTTTGGACGCGAGACTACGTTACAGCTTTGCGATTGCTTTCAGATTCTATGGATAGTTTAGAGAAAAAAGTAAAGACATTTTTTTCAAATGCCAAAAAGATGAAGCCTAACGAAAAGGAAGCGGAGTACGAAGCTATTAGAAGAGAGTATTATAAAACTTTAGAAGATGCGGATGAGAAAGTACACTTAGCGAATCAAATGTACGATTTAGTAGACAGATATTTAAGAAGGTTAGATCAAGAATTGCACAAATTTAAAATGGAGCTAGAGGCTGATAATAAAGGAATTACCGAGATTTTGGAAAAAAGATCTTTGGAGTTGGATCAGCCGTCTACGAATAGCAGTCAAAAAGAGAACCGTTATAGTTTTACGCCTAGTAGATCGCGCGACAATCATGGTCACTGTAAGTTAAAATAAACATATTTCTTTTTACATGCCCGACAGCACATAAGGACCTTTAACTTTTCTATCGTAAACACTTAACGTATATTTTTCAGCTCGTTCGGAGAAAAGGAGAGATTCCAATACGTCTTCTACTTCTTTAGAGAAAAGATTAGCGGTAGAAAAAATTCCTCCAAGTCTTCCTGAGTCCCGGCCAACGTCGACTAATTCTGGACCAATAATAACGCCTACCAGCGTACCATCCACACCTTCCTCTATTGTGAATTCTGTTGGCTCCGTGAGCTACAATCTTAGTCACATAGGTGCTGGTGGTAACGCCATAGCAGCTGCTGCTTCTCAAGCCATAGCAGCGACGCAACAGATGCAGCAAGGTAGGCGGACGGCCAGTCTGAAAGCTAGTTACGAGGCCATTAACACCGGTGGCGTCCACGCTGCCGAATTTAGTAGGGAATTGGCTGGAGCTGCTCAGACTGCTATCGCAGCTATACAAGAGACAACTAAAAAGCAGAAAAAGTAACTTTTCATGTTTCCTACGGTAAAAATGCGTTACTATATAATATTCGATGCTAACGTAATGTGATAACGCAGGAAAGTAAACGCCGCCATTCCAAGCTCAAGCGTCATCGCTGCCACGGTCCAGCAGCCTGTTTCACCACCGATCGTAACGACCACGACGACGGTCACGGACTCGGATAATCCAGATTGGACGTATGATCCCAATGAACCAAGATATTGTATATGCAATCAAGTATCTTATGGGGATATGGTTGCCTGCGATAATTCAGACGTAAGATAGCCTTGTCGTATCGACGACAATTTTACTATTTATATTTCACATGTAAGACTTAACGTGATAACGATTAACAATTCTTTAATTTTTTTTTTTTAGTGCCCTTTCGAATGGTTCCACTACCCGTGTGTGGGTATTACCGCGCCACCAAAAGGGAAGTGGTACTGTCCTCAATGTACATCTTCTATGAAGAGACGAGGAAGTCGAAAAAACTGATTTCACTATAATTAGTGGATGAAACTACGAGAATGGATTGCTACTACCTCTTAGGCACTGTTTGTCGGGTACCAACTTAGTTAGGAAGCTGTTAATTTTGATTTTATATGACTTTTTAAACGTGTTAAAGTTTAAGTCACGACCTTACCCGGACTTGGTCTTGCGTATTTGAAGCTTTGAGTTTTCTGTTTGGCGAAGCAGAAGGTGACAAAGTTTAGTGAACGTTCTTCACTTTTCTCGCTGGACCTTTTTTTTTACTGCGTTTTGTAGGAGAACGAGAGAACGCGTCGAGTGAGGTGATGCGAAGAGTAATCCCTCATTGAATTCCGTTAATTCGAAATTGAAGAAATTGTATAATTATTATTATTGTTATTATTAGTCTCCCCCCTCCCCCTTCTCCCCAGTGAAGCGATCGATTTCACTCTTCGCATCATCCTGCACCGCGGCAACTTTTAGCTAGTTTCTATAAATTCACATTGGAAAATAAAGGTTTTCCTCTCGACTATAAAATATATGATCTATGGGACTGATAATAATAGCAGGGACATGATGAAATTTCGCGTAACTCGACGTATCCACCAATGCGTTACGTCTTCGACTAATCTCAAATCTCGTTTAGGTATAACTTATTAGTTCGAAACGCGCTTAACGAGCCGTTCGGTTAACGACCGGAACGGACGAATAAAAATTCTAAGTGTTATCTACGCTTTCGAGAAGAGAAACAAGGGGGGAGGGGAACGCGAGGCAAGCAAAAAATTTCAAAAGGGAGAAGAAAAAAGGAAAAAACAAAAAGAAGAAGAAAAGCAGTGAACGGAAACGATCACTGGGACTACTACCTTTCGAAGGATGAAGAAACTGTAGCGACTTCGTGTATAAAATAAAATGAACGATGCAGAAATATTCCAATTCATTACCTGGCGTTGTTTTTATTTGAATTTTTCACAATTATTTACTTCAAGGGATATCGCGCTGATGACTTTGAACCTGAGTAACTGGGTAACCCTGAGTAACTTTTTCTTTTATAACTTAATCAGCGGTCTCTTAGAATTTCACAATTAAATTATCTAGCGGGCGGGATTATAATCTAATCTAAAATCTAAGCCAAGCCTATTTCTTGTTTAGAAATAAAATTTTATTCGAGTGCTATTTTCCGGAAGTAGAGTCACCCCCCTACGAACGGCAGAACTTAATGCATCCATGCATATACTTTGCAAAACGAAGTCTTGTTGCTTAAATTACATTGTTGCAACAAACAGAGGCACGAGGAAAACGTGAACTTTTATATATTACATATGTCGTTTATACATTATATGTTTATTCACTTAGCATCGACGGTACTTCTTTGATTCCGAACTTTTGAATAAACAACGAGCTCCGAATGAAATCTCCCGAGGGTTACTCAGCCTCGTATCCTTGGCAACATGCGTCAAGGTTAAGGTCATTTATTTAGCGTCTCTTATAAAGTAAATAATTACCTTTATCTCCTCTTCCATTTCTGATTAGAACGAAAATCGCCTTTCTACTTTTTAGCTGGCAGGAAAAATGATCGTTGTTTTGTTATTTCTTTTCTTTTCTTTTCTTTTCTCTTCTCTTCTCTCACTTATGGTTACACGAATATCCCTTATCCACGTTACACGTTAGAAGCAATTACTTTTTTTCTTTTCCATAATCTTCCAATCTAATTCTTACCACTATGCCCGTTTGTTCACGAAAACGTTTCATACGTCTTGGCGCGAAGAAGCCATGCGAGCGTTTTCAAACTTCGTACGAGCGTTCTTATTACTATCAAAAGCCGACTCCTTGGTTGTTACAACACGTACGCTTCAAAACCGAGCCACGAAGAAAATACGAGAGAGAGTTACCCTCCGATCACTACGCGTCGTCGTACGATCAAAATTACGTCTTCAAATTTCTGGAAGATCGATCCGAAACTTATCGGAGATCTTCGGTAGCTGCGAGGCCGACGTTGAAGAATTTATTCGAAAAATTCATCAAGGATCCCGTTCGACCGCTGAACCCATCCACGACGTACGGTTAGTCATCAAAGATCGCGAAACTTTTATAACAAAACGTATCTCGTCGAGCTTGTGTGTGTGTGTGTGAGAGAGAGAGAGAGAGAGAGAGAGAAAAGGGGAAAAAATTATTTTTATTTAGAGTCGACTTACGTGACACCGAAAACATCATTCGAGCCATGCTCCCTCCCTCGAGCCAGTCCTACGGATGACGCAATCTGTCCAATCGTAGCGATAGGCAAAGATCAGTTCCCCTCGATCCCAACGAACGAAGTTAGCTTTTCCAAGCACTTAGATCCGTACGTGAGCACCTCTCGATTGACACACGCCGATTTTACGCCGGAGGAACGAAGGCACGGGACCGCTGGTAAAGATATCGCTCGAAGCAAGTCGAAGTGTCATCATTTTCTTCCGAAGAGTATACCTTCGAAGGGTCCTTTGCCTGTACCCCGTTGCACCAGTGAACTTCGTCCGGTTTATCCCAACAGATTGTGCTCGATACCGTATAAAGCATACAGAACGTCGTACAGCGCGCATTACGATTATGTACTGACGAATTTAATACCTTGGCACGAGGTCGCGCGATTTCCGACTGTTTTCAAATTGTCGCGGAACGATGTTTACAAGACTCCTTCGATGTATCGCACCGAGCAATGTCACGTGGGCACGGGTTGGCCAATCAGAGCGGCAGTAGATCTCGGACCAATGGAGATGCGTTCACGGGTGAGCGCGCGTGTACGAATCTTATAACTTACGATTTTTAATTCTCGAAATGCACGTGAGTTGAGAAATTTTTTTAATTTAATCATTTTTATTTTACAGGCAAGTCAATGAGAGTCGTCTCGATAATCGCTTCTCGGGCTTTTTTCTTTAAATTGTTGTCCTTTATGTAGAAACTTTTCGACGATATTAAATTTTGTGTTTTTTTTTTTTATATACACTTTTTTCCACATTTGTATCGCCTCGCTAATAAAGATAATACTACCGTGATGTTGTCTTCAAATATCAATCTTCAAAACTAATTAACCTTTTTATTTTATTTAGATATTCCGAAAGTCGCTCTATCAGCGAAAGAAAATTTTCACGCGATTGTAAATATATTAGACGATAGAGATATGGATTTTCGTGCTGAGCTTTTTAAATGACCTTTTTTTCTCTTTTTTTTAACGTTTTAATTTATACAAAATTTTTACGATGGATGGGGCGCACACGATCTCGCGAATGTTACCGAACGAGGATAAGTTGAGGCAAATCTCGAATGATTACTCGAAGGAAGAAAAACCGGAGGACCGAATAAATATTGACGAAGCTTTATGGGATCAGAGCACTTATATCGGAAGGTGGAAACACATGGCTTTTATTAGCGACTTTCGAACTATTTTCGTATCGGAGGAAAAGTTACACGAAGCTAAGAAAATTTGCGATGATTATGCGTAAGTTAAAAAGTGTAGTGCTTAAATTCACGAATATATATTATATTATTGTGATTATTATTATTATTATATGTTTTGTATTATATTATTATTATTATTATTATGCATGTTTTGTATTGTAGATTGGGACGGATAGGACCGGAGGACATAAAAAAGGAGAACATTATTTACGCGAAGCAACTTTACGATAGCGCCTTTCATCCTGATAACGAGGAACTGATGAATTTCTTCGGTAGAATGTCGTTTCAGTTTCCTGGTAACGCCATTCTACTCATGGCAATGATGACTTTTTACAAGTATTAACAATGTGATTCATAAATACACATTCTACCGAAATTGAATCGACTCTTTTCCTCGTTCTTTCGTTTAGATCTACCGCTGCACTTTTAGGCTTGCAAGTAATTCATCAAGCGTTCACCACTATCGTAAATTGTACGAATAGAAGTATAAGGTCCTTAGAATCGGAGGACTTTGAAGAGGGCGACGATGCCACTGTAGCCGAACAAGCCTTTATATGCGGAGCTGCAGCCAGTTGCATAGCAGCTCTTGGATTGAAGAAACTTTTTTTCTGCAAAGGGCCAATATTTGCAGTTAGTTCGACGATTCTTTTTTTTCCCCCATAGAAACTGATACCATAATATTTGTCGTCGTTCTTGTAGAGACTAATTCCGCTAGGCGGATTGACGATTGGAAATATTGTAAATTTAACAGTCATGAGACAGAGGGAGATTATCAAAGGAATTCCTGTAGCGGTTATTCACGAAGAACCTTTCATGGGTTCACGAGTCGCTGCGGTTAAAGGGACCACCGAATGTATCACGACTAGAATATTGACTGTGGCTCCGACGATGATTATGATTCCAATTATAGCAGACAATATACAGTCGACTTGTTTCTATTATCGTCATCCATGGATCCTGTTTCCAATTGAATTGAGCATATGTCTTGCTTCGTATGTTATTTTCTTTTTTAGACTATTATATCGCGTATACGAAATATATATTTAATTATATTATGCTCTACACGTAGCCTATTAGTGATGATTCCTTCGGCTTTGGCTTTATTTCCGTGGTGCAGGTAAGCCCAATTTATTTACATTTCTGTAACTATCAGCGACGATGAAAGCTGAGAAACTTCTATATTTTGTATACTTTACTTTGGTAATACAGTTCTATGACGCCAGAATTATGGAAGACGATATGTCCGAACGAGTATAATGAATTTTTAGAGAAGATACAAGAAGAGCCGCTGCCAGAAAGAGTCTACTACAACAAAGGACTATAATGTGATATTAAATAACAAATGAGTTTATTTCGCTATTAACCATAATAAATATTTTCAATGTGTGTAAAAAGTATGTGTATTTGTAAAAGTACAAGAGATGAGTTTACCGTAAAGTGTAATATAATCAATGTGTAATGTCTATATTTTTCTTTTTTTTCTTCATTTTCATAGGTATTGGTCCTGGCATTTTGAACACCGTACTGTAAGAAAATCAAAATTAGAAAAAATATTTTTCAGACGATTGCTATATACTGTTGTGTAAATATACTTACTGGCATGTGGTACAGATTGGACTAAATTTGCAGAAAACTAGAAACGTAAAGAATTATTTAGTATACGTTATAAAAAAAAAGTAAGACGCATTATATGTTTAAAATCCTTACTCGATAAACAGACAGAGCACACGTAACCAATATCTACGAGTTCTTGATGACAAAAGCATGCTGCACGATAATCGACCTCTACTGGAGGTGGTAATACTAATTTTGTTCTAACGCTAGAGTCTGGTAAAAAAACCCACTGAAAAATTGTGACACAATTAATTTATAGCATCTATATCAGATACTGTAAATCTTATCAACTTACTAATAGATACTGCAATAATCCACTTAACTGTGGTACTTTTAAATAGTTTCCACCAGTTATATCACAGCCTTGTTGTAGTAATGTTAATTCCTGATCCAAGCTACATACATCCAATATAACACCCTGAATAAGAGTAAACAAATTTTCTTACCAATGATATTTTACAATAGCAAAAGTAAAGCGTTAAAGTCTAACCAACCATTTTTTGTGCTGTAAAAAATATATTCATATAATTCATATATTGCATAGTAGAATCATTACTAGCAGTGATCACAAGTATTCTTGGACATAATTTTTCGTCTCCTTCCTTATCACGAGACAGCCTTGTGATATAACACAATGCCATAGAGAGTGCTCCAGAAATAAGACTTTCGCCATTTAACGAAGCATCTAAGGGGATTTGACTGATAAACGATTGCAATTCCTGTCTTACGGTACGCTCTACCTCTGTAAATTTTTCATATTGTCCATCAATTTGGCGTACATCGCTGACTTTGTCACAGGGATATAAAAATGTTGCCCCGTGTCCATGACAAGCCATTATAGCTAGTTGATTGTTCGACGACTGCATCAGATGCGCATTTGCAAATACAATTGTTGAATCCAAGCATTGTGTTAATATTTTCGACTCTTCTTTAACGATTCTTTGCAGTGGACTTACGTCTAGTACAACAATTAATAGATTCCTTTCTTTCTCTGTGAAATTAATAACAAAAATACGATTATAACCTCAACACACATATAACATCACATAAAATTATTTAATTATTTTGTTCTCACCAGTTGACATATTTTAATACAATTATTTATATTATCTATACAATCCAGTAATATTTTTAAAGTATAGTATCTCAAGTATTTGTCTCCATATCTTTCACACTTACTTCTATTTGACGTATGCCGCCAAATCAAGCCGAATGATGTACGACCATAACACTTCCAGTATCCTAACCTTACTGTTCCGAATGCTTCGTATAATCTAATAATGAAGTCCGTAAAAATCGTTAGGTGGCGCTGGATATAAATTGAATTAACGAATCACAAACGATTCAAAGCTACCGATCACATATGACCGATATTTTAAAACAAAATAATTATGGGACTATTATAGGATTCAGCTGGATTAAAATATATACATAATTGAAACGAGACTTATTCATGTACAAAAGTCTATTATTTTAACAATCGCTGTTTTAATATTGTTATTAATATCGAACGACGTTGACATTCTTTTTACATAAATAAATCAGCCAGATACTCTTCGAATTCTTCTTCCCTGGATTTCTCTACCGTCTCCACAGGTTTTTCTTTCCAAATATTAGACTTCTCTTTCTTAAGTTCTTCGTCAACATTCTCATTAACATTTTCAGGCGTTTGCTGAGGTTCCTCTTTAACTTCTACATTGTCATATGTATCCTCAGATGTACCAGGCATATTGATATTAGATTCTGAATGCAAACCTAAGCGTTTTAATGCCTTTTTTCTTTTAACTTCACGCTTTTGTGATCGATAATTTAATTTCACTGAACATTCAGGACAAAGACCTTTGAACATAAGATAAAGTTAGATGACGTTAATACTATACATTTACTGAATAATTTTTTGTTACTTACGTAGTTTTACCAAAGCATTCTTTTTCTCGCCATGCTCGACATAACCAAAGTTAACTTCCCAAGTACGAAGATCCTCTTTCACGTTACATTTTTTATTGCCACATTCAAATTGTCCTTTGCCTACGATAACTTCCTTCTCTGTTCTCCATCTTAATGCAACCTTCGCAGATCAAAGCAAAAGTTCTAACACCGATTCAAAATAAAATAAGTATTAAAGATAAAAAATAAATATACCTTGTTATATTTATAATACGTCAAGTCACAAATGCAATATTCCTTAAACAATTTGTCATAGTACTTTTTAGCCAAACGAGCTTCCCACGTACTAGGTTCTTCGTCATCCTCTTCCCATAGAAATTTATGATTCTCTTTGATAACATCGAAGTCTCTCTTGTCTCGGGACCTCGAAACACAGGCCGAAACGTCAAAGAGCTGCTCATATTAAGGTTTTGAAAATTATGATCCTTTTTCATAATTATGTACCGTTAAATACTCAACCGTGTAATATCGCAAAATATAATAACAGGGACGATGTATATGATTGGCTGTAATGAGGTTATGTTTCTAAAAAGAACATATACATACGTGTCTCGCTTTAAAGCTGTTATAGATTCTCCTTTTAATAAGAGATAATCATTTATAAGCTTTTTGTGTCTATCGTAAGCCGATAAATAAGCGTATGCCGGAAACATTTGTTATGACACTTCGTACACACAAATATGTATAAATTAACGTGTCACGATAATATGCTTAAAATTATTATGTTTTACATTATATACACGCACGTTTAAAACTTTCTAACGGTAATATATTACATCAAGGCAGCAAGATTTTATTTACTTATATCAGCAAACAATCAAAAATTGCTAATATCAGAGAGAAACTTCTCTTTGCTAATATCATGAATAAAGTATTTACTAGATTCGATACTGATTAGAAATTTTCTGATGCAATGTCACTCCTTTCGAATTCCTTGTAGTTCTTGTATCGCGTTCAACATTATCGGTAAAGTACAGAAAAAAATGCTAGCGACACTGATGGAGAGAATTAGAACTAGAAACAGTACACTGCTTATCGACAGTCTCTAGGTAAAGCAGATTTCAATGGACACGGTAAAATTGAAAACTATATTATCATAATACGATACTGATACAAAAATGTTGATTCTTCATCATTTCAATCGAAGATCTTCGAAAATTGAAATCAACGGAAGTGTATCATTGTACAGATCTGTTTGCACTAAACTGGACATTGCTTAAATCGAACAAGAATTAAAGTATTTAAAAAATTATTTATTTAAATAATAGTGAGTATCATACGTACTAAAACTTTCGAGATTATTGTATAAATTTGCGACAATAATTCGGAACTTTTTCAATCGGCGTTGGTAACGATGCTGGGCATCATAAGTTGCCGCCTCGTATGAGTGGTCTCGTATTACGTCTGGCTCGATCAACGACACTCTACACATCGAGTGACGATCATAAACAACGAGCATATTTTGCATAATTATGTTACCTTCGTGTGATCATCTACTTATAACAAACAACATTCATGGAATCAACACGCTATTGTTCAAGCAAATCCACAAGATCGATATCGATTTTAAATCGATTTATACAAATGCGATCGCCGATACGAAATATTTAATACGAAAATAAAAACGACGAAGAATCTTTTATTAGTCGTAGATAAATAAAAAATTATTCCAGGGTGTAGAAAATCGCGGGTGTAGTTTCGAACGGATCACCCGTTGTATAACGCGATCAACGCACACCTGGACGCGATAGCATACGGGAACGAGCATCTCCTTGTGGGAGTGCGAGCTCGATGCAACGTAGGTAACAAAGTGTAAACCACCATTATTATTAGTCAGACGTGTAATAGGAAGCTGGACCTAAGTTTGCAAAAAGAGCGAAACACGATGAGTCTCACGACGGAGTCGAGAAACAACGGACCGTTTGATCGAGTCCTCGCGATGACGTTGATATCGGTGCTTTGAAAAATAACGGGATGAGAATGCAAGAAAAGTGGATAGAGAACGAAAAGGATTGGTATCAAAAGAATGGGAAAACAATCGTTCTAAAAAAAGAGGAACGATGGAACGAAATGAAAATAAATAAGAAATGATGAAATGTTAAATAAAAAAAACAAAGAATATTTAACATATCTGTAACTAATATTAACGAGACAAAATAAGAATAGAATTCTAATTGTTTAACCGTTTGAGTTCGGTGAAGCGCTATCGTGTTCGCTTGTTATATGCCAAAAATGCGGAGGAGCGCGATCGCGCTTCTCTAGTCTAGCCAGGAATGCGGAGATTATATCAAAATAATTGGATCACTTTTTCTATTGTACCACCATCTACGGCTCTACTATATTTTACCACTGTGTTTTATTTATTTATTTGTGGTAAAAAACTTTTCATTATTTTAGGAGAATTAAAAATTGTTTTCATTTTTTTAACAAGTGTTATACTAATAACACTCATGTAATAAGTGAGAATAAAAAACATTTTTGTTAGTAAAAATTACTTTTTTTATAATAATTAGAGTTTATTATAACCATTTTTATTATTTTCCTAAAAAAATAACTGCGCATTTCATTCCGCAATTTTAGCATATACATAAAGAAATTCTTCCGCACTCAAACGGTTAAATAAATTGTCAAAAAATAGATAAATTTTAATCTTTACCGGAGCACTTTTAGGAACTTTAAGTATAAAACGTAAGAATATTTTTACAAAAAATTGAGTACTAAATTTATACTAAATATATATTTTATCAAAATCGTGCAAAAAAGAAGTATAACATCAGAATAAATTACGCCCGGCGAAAAATAGAGGAAGAAATCGAAAGAAACCAGAACACACCCCGTTGAATCTCGAGAGAAATCGAAGAAACACGAAGAAACTACCACCGGGGTTGCAGCAGCGAAATAAAGCGAGAAAGGACATTCTGTTGCGCGATAGTCGGCGGGAGGAGGTGGCGACGGTGAACGAAGAAGCGGATGAGGAAGAAGAAGAGAAGAAGAAGAAGAAGGAGAAGAAGGAGGAAAGAGGAGGAGGAGATGGAGGAGGAG
>JAIFRP010004408.1:513705-524976 GCA_032403825.1 Odynerus spinipes
GTAAATATTATTATTATAATTATTATAATTATTATAATTATTATTATTATTATTATTTGTATGTAGTGCGAGAAATAAATTATAAACGATGTATATATAACAATACACGCCATCGATAAGTTGAGTTACACATTACCAAAATGAGCGTCATTCGATCTTCTTTACCGACCGGCCCCGAAGACAAAACCAAATTCTAGATTTTCCTCTCTGCTCCTGTCACTCATCTTCTTTTTTTTCTTAACCTATGCGACACCGTCGTCGATGAGTTTGGTGATACCCGGTGAAAAATCGATCGCAGATCGAAGAAGCGAGATCCTAGATCGAAAAGTAACGAGGAAATAATGGCGGAGGAGGATGCACGTCGAAACGCAAGGGAGGACGACTTCGAGGGGGTAAATTTATCTAAATGGGTGTTCGGATCACGGAGTATTCGACGCGAGAGATTCACTCGAGTTATTTCGTGCAGCATCAGCATGGAAGCGTGACGCTTCCGCAACTACAAGAACTGGAGCGCGAATTTTTCGAGCTGGTGGCGAACGGTAGCGTGGCCGAGGTCGAGCTGTATCTTAACACGCGGCCGGACTTCAAAATTAACGTGACGAACTTTCAAGTAATTTCTTTTTTTTTCCCCACCCTCGTCCCGAGCTAGAAGTGTAGTTCGATTTGGTTACGCGAAAGTTAGCATACGATGAAGTAGCTTTTTTTCATCTTCCTCTTTCTCTTCTTCTCTTTCCTTCCGTTGGTTATACGTCGGCGGGCAGCGAAAGATCTTTTAAGAAAGCAACGCGACTACCAGGAACCGTTCTAAGATATCAGCCGAAGGGACAAGAGACATCGGTCTCCCTTTGAACAACCCCTTTTTCTTCCTCTCCTTTTTTTCTTCTTCCTCTTTTCTCTTTTCTTCTCCTCTCCTACGCTTTATCCCGATCATTTCCATGAGTGATTTACGCGAGATCCCCGCCCGACGTCGAATTATCGCAGACGGACGTTCGAATCGAAGAAACGGAGCGAGAATGCAAAGCACAGACTCTGGAGTCTCCTCTCGTGTTATCTTGAATCTTCACCCTGCGTGGACGTACCCCATGTGGAATGTTCCCATCCCCGCTACTACCTCTCTTTATCTCTCTCTCTCTCTCTCTCTCTCTCTCTCTCTCTCTTTCTCTCTCTTTCCTTCTTCCTTACTATCTCCATCTTTCTTTCCTCCTCCGTCCTTGTTCTCTTTCCTCCCGTTCGCGACGTTTTCAAAAAGCCTACCGGTCGTTCGACTTTCGGCCAAAATACCGTAGCGTTTGACTCTATTGGAAAGAGAGGTGGAAGGAAAGAAAGAGAGGAGGCTATGTGAACAATGTGTGTTAGAGTAACAGAGAAAGAGAGTATGAGATGCTACCTCCGTGTATCTCCGGCCATATTTCAGACGGTCCTTTACAAGACAATGGTTTCAACCGAGGACCGATAAAAATTATTCAAATGACCCGCCCCGCTGTAAATTCCATCCAGGAATCCCCCTCTTAGCACTGGCGCTGCTACCCGCGAGTCTTCTCTCTCTCTCTCTCTCTCTCTCTTTTCCATTTTCTCTTCTTCTTGTTTGCCTACTTCTTCTTCTTCTTCATCTTCTCCTTCTTCTTCTTCTCCCTCTTGTTTTTCTTCTTCTTCTACTACAACCACGGTTTACGTCCGCTCTCGTTTTAAGAAGGGCCCTACGCCAATCCACAGACGGGCCATTAAATCGTCCCTCATTCAGGAAATTTTCCCGAATTACGAGAGCTCCTCTCGTCTATCTTTCTTCCGAATAGCTAAGAAGGAAAATAGGCGTTGATGCTATCTCCGTAAGATCGCCAGACCCCTCGGAGTTAATGAGACGGTTCCTTGTAACTCGTGATTCTTTTGATTTATCCGGCACTGTAATCCGGACCACTTTCGTGCGGATAAGATTAATATGAAAGATAATACGGCATATTAGAGAAGGTTAAAAGATAAAGCTTAATAAGAAATATTAAGGATAAATGATAAAATTTGACAAAAGAAGTGCTTAATAAAAATGAATACTAAATCTTCAGCCCTATAAAATATTTTGTTACGTAATAAAGTATTTCGCTCTATAAACTATTAATCGATAAAGTGTAACGCGAAGTTTTATATTAAACGATGAAGTTTGAACAACTAAGAAACAAATTAACAATAAACCCTACAAAATATTATATACTAAACGATAAGGTCTCTACTCAATTTTCCTGACGTCGCCATTAACGAAAATTTCGATCGACGTTAACACGACGATAACCGAATATCGAAACTCATTCGCTTCACATCGATCAGCCCGCACGAGTTACAACATCGAGCGGTCGGAAAGTTTGCGTCTATTAAAATCCGAAAATGACGATGCGTTAGGACCCCCAGGGACGTGTTTCAGGAATAGCCGTCCCATTAGCGGTAGCGTGTGCGGTGAGAACTAATAAAAGGCGTGTAAATATTTGAGGGGAGGTAGGAAGGATCCCTTGCGAAAAGGATCCATCCTTCGTAAAGGAAAAAAGAAACAAAAGGGAAGAAAAAAGAAGGAGCAGCAACATCGACATCTGTCGATGGAATCGAAACTGTCGATCGGTGCGAGGAAGATAGAAAGAGTGAAGAGAAAAAGAGAGAGAGAGAACACGAGAGAGAGAGAGAGAGAGAGAGGAATGAAAGGTAAAATGAGAAAAAGAAGGAAGCAAGATGGAGTAACGTTTGCGGATGAGAGAGCGTATATCACGAGATGGCATTGTCGGATGTTGGATATACACGAGTTCCCTGGGGTGCTTCGGAGTCGAAAAGGCAGGATATCACAGGAATATTGTGAGCGGCATGGACGTTGACAATGGGCCCGCTCCATTGTCGGGGACTGCCTCTGTAAACTCGCCGCAGATGGCCGATGAACGCGTCGCCGTCCCATTCTTCCTACGAAAGGGAAATGGACGACAAGTAAGAAACTTGACGGAGGGAGAGAGGGAGTAGACCAAAAAGAAAGAGTGAGAGAGAGAGAGAGAGAGAAAGAAAAAAAAGGAAAAAGAGAATGCCGGATAGCACTTTTGAAAGTCGATCTCACAAGAATGGAGCCGGCGCGAAGACACGTACCACGGAGTTACGAGTAGGAAGAGGACAAATTTTCTCCTACCCCGAGTAAAATGGGACGAGCCGAAAATATAAAGTGTGAACGTGTTAGTTTCCTCTGAATGGCGCCTTTCGGTAGATTCTTTCTCGCTATTCGTCACACCGAACGTGTCCCATATACGTTCGGACATTATACGGTGAGTGTGGCGTAATATGTGGGACTGTTGGTCCCACGTGTGTATTCAAACATATTTGCACGGACACGTGTCCTTAGAATCTCGGAGGATTTTTACAAAGTATTCGATTCATTCTGCGGATGAAGCACGCCGATCGTAACTTTTTAAAGAGTAAAAAAAAAGAATGCTTGCATATTTGATTAAAGGGAAATAAAAATTTGTAGGTTATGTATCGTTACATAACTACACGTATAACGTTATATAACCTAAAAATATTCTCACGTACATAGATATGCGTTTCCATCCACGTTATCTTCGTTGCATTAGAATCATGCGTTAGGATAAGAGAGGAGGACATAAATATAAAGACAAAGTAGAGATTTGGAAAAGAGAGAGAGAGAGAGAGAGAGAGAGAAGAGGAGGGAGAGAAAAGAAGAGAGAATTTATCGCTCGATGTCGATGTTTTCACCCACAACCCAAGGGACTTTTCCTCCTGGTAGGAATCGTTCCCGTTTCGAGCGGTGGTCTCTTTTAAGTGGTCCATAAAACATCACCCGTCTCGTTCCATCTTTTTCTTTCTCTCTCTTTTCTTCTCTTTCTCTGTCGTCTCCTCCGTTAAGCGAGTCTCTCGCAGTGTCGAAGAGACTGCTTGCGCCTCCTCGCCTTTGTTGGACCGAATCGGATCCGACAAATGGTTTACACGCGTCCCGCACCGGGATCCCTTTCCACTTCTTCTTCTTCTTTCATACCACGCGCATTCCACGTAGGTGGCCCTTTGCCACGGCTCTGAAAGAAGCCACGACTTTTATCTTCCTCTTGGTATTAGCGAACGAAAGGATGAGCAGGGACCTAACAAGTTCGGGAAAATTTGATAAAACGGAAGGAAAGTCTTGTTAGGAGATTACGTAACCACGTTAATTTATCAGACGAGTCTTCGTGTAAATAAATATATATATATATATGTAACGTCTATTAGAATTTTTGTAAATTTCAAGATACTTTCAACCGAACAAAATATCCATTTAGTTGATGGCTTTAAATTCTTTAAAAAAATTTTTTAATTTCTACCGCACGTGGTAACTCGGCTAAAATAATTTTGTTCGACGCTTCATGTCCTGCCGATGATTGCACTTACCTACCCAAGAATCCTAACCTAAAATAAAACTCATGCATTCCCCTAGCGTTAATCTTCCCTCCTTCGTATTTTTTTCATATTAACTTCTCAGCCCTTTTCAGGGTATAACCGCCCTGCACGTAGCCATCGAGGAAAAGAACATCCCGATGGTGAGATATCTGCTCACCCATCCCGAGATCGATCCCGGTGACGCCCATCTCTACGCGATCAGAGAAAACGAGGCGAAGATCGCCGGCATGATATTGGACAAGCTAAACGAGATATCACCTGGCTTGGAATACGCCAGTGTCACTCATAGCGTCGATTTCCCGGATGAGGCAACACCTTTGGCGATCGCTGCCCAGCACGGTCATTACGAGCTCATCCAATACTTGATTCATCAGCGGCTTCACAGACTCGAACGACCTCACCCACCTAATTGCAACTGCGAGAACGTGTGCAAGTACGAGACGGTAGAATCCATGTTTGCATCTTTCGTGTTCAGTCCAGCTCAATTTGTATATCAAACGAGCATGTGAAATTGTGTGATTCAACAGGCGGGAACGCGAAACCTACGACAGCTTAACAGTGGATCGAAAACGCGTGTTCATGTATCGAGCCATCTCCAATCCAGCCTATATTTGTCTGACCGAGGAAGATCCGATCCTCGCGTCCTTTAATCTATCGGTCGAGCTAAAAATGGCCGCTACTTTCGACAGGGAATTCTTTAACGAATACATTCATTTGTCCGAGGTCAATTGATGCTTACGGATCAGGTTTCGATACTTCAAAGTTCACCGAGTCGTTAGAATTAGCTTAGCCTTGACGCTCGCGTCCTTGTGACTGATTAATCGAAACGGGTGATAGGAAATGTATGATTTTTATCGGTAATTCGATCGAACAGGGTTTATCGCAATTCGCCACGGACCTGATCGGTTGCGCTAGGAAAGCTCAGGAAGTGGAGATCGTGTTGAAAAGAACGGCTGGCTTTTCCCGATCATCGAAGTTCGTCTATCCGCGTTTGCTGTTGGCTCTCGATTACAAGCAAAGGACTTTCGTAGCTCATTCGAATGTTCAAGAGGTTTCGAAAAGCGTTCTTTGTAATCCTTACGATTTATCCCGAGTAATCGAGTCCGTAACGTCGTTTGAATTTCAAGCTGGTCCAGAACAAATGGGTGGACGAGTGGTACGAGTGGAAAATGAGAAAAACGTGGTTGAAGTGTCTCACCGTGTTACTGCGAATAATCCTGCTGCCATTGATCGCCCTGGTCGTCCTGCTCCTACCGAATACCAGAGTAGGGAGGTTCCTCTCGAGTCCGGTGAACAAATTTCTCCACGCGGTCGCGAGCTATCTCATCTTCCTCACCATCGTATTTCTGGTATCGAACGCCGATAAGAACGAGCAATTTCGTGGACCACCCGACACTGGTATCGAAGAGACTATCCTTTTTCTTTCTTCCTCTATTATTTACACACTGCCGAGCGATTGTTAGCACGGGCAAAGAACGATAAAAATTAATAACACGTCGCAAAAAAAAACCCTGACGCCCTGGACTAACTTCTTCAGGATACGAATCGATCCTGGCCATCTATGTGGTATCGTATCTCTGGTCGGTCATTCGACTTTGCATTATGCACGGCCCGAGAAGATTCTTCAGGGCACTCTGGAACTGGTAATTCGTTTATTGGATCCTCCAGCCTCCCATCGGTGAATTCATCGCCATCGGCTAAACATTTTTTCCTCGCAGGTACGAAACCTGCATGATCCTACTGTTCGTACTAACGTTCATCTGCTGGATAGGAGCAGCCCTTGACGTCAGGATTAACGGGCAACGCGAATTGGAGAGAAAGTATTGGCACAAATACGATCCCACCCTGGTGGCCGAGGGTATTTACTGCTTGGCCACGATCATGGCCTTCTTCCGACTGATGTTCCTTTGCCAGCTGAATTATCATCTCGGTCCGCTTCAACTCTCGCTCGGAAAGATGACGCACGACGTCACCAAGTTCATCGTGATATTCGCGATCGTCCTACTAGCTTTTACATCTGGTCGAGTATCTTCCAATTTATTCTATCGACGTTTCATCAGCCTGTTCATAGAAAAAATCAACTCTTTTAGGTCTCTGCAAACTGTATCAGTATTACGACGAGATGGTGCAGATCGATAGGAGTAATATGAAGGTCCAGCAGGTGAGTTCCTTCGTCGACTTCCCCTCCAGCTTGAAGACCCTCTTCTGGGCGGTTTTCTGCATGAGCCCGATCGAGAGTGCCGACGTGATAATCGAGAACCTTCCCGGTGATAACGATACAGAGACTATCATAAATCACCATAGCTTTACCGAGGTTATCGGCTATATCGCGTTCGCAAGTAATCCCCTAGGGCTCGTTCCTCTAGTTATACTCTAGGGATCGTTAAAGATCAACCCCGTTAATCCTGGTAACCTTACTCGAAGGTTTCGAATTCATCTCCGTCGTGGTTGTCCTCAACATGCTGATCGCCTGTATGACCAATACCTTCACCAAGGTCACGGAAAACGTCATAGTCGAGTGGACCTTCGGCCGCACCGAGGTACTGGCCTCGGCAAACGACGAAATCACAAACGAGGAGTAGTCCCACACGTACGATAACCACCAAGTTTGTTCGCAGGTCTACGTCGACTTCATGCTGATGACCACCCTACCGCCACCCTTTAATATAATTCCCACTCTCGGCGGCTTTCAAACGATCGTCGAATACGCGAAGGTACTCGTCAAGCCGACCGGCAACAAACGCGCCCGCTGGGACTTCATGCAGTGTTGCTACATCGTTAGTATATGTCTCAGAATTGCACGTTACATTTCGTGCTACCTTCGCAAGGATTCCCCTTTGATAATGAACGGGAGGGAACACGAGCGCCATCGATTATGTGTGAAACGTATCTTTTATTGGGCGGGAAAAGAAATGAGCGAAGTCAAGGGCTTTCGATCTTCTGAGAGAAATTTTGCTACTTTGTACTACGATTATTAAGCTTCCACGAAGCCGCTAGTAAAAAGATATACGATATGCAGGATGAGGTGTTCCATAGTAATGTCATAAATACATTCCAAGTACATGAAACATAACCTAGTTTACGTACGAAAAGTTCTCTCCACTCCACTTCCACGAAAAAAGTAGAAAATTCTGCAAAACAAAATTAATATTTTCTCCGTTTTTCTATATCTTTACCTTTCTTTCTTTTTTTTTTTTAAAGGAAACTTTTGACGACGAAAAAGACGACGCGTTCGCCCAAGTGATGATGCAGCTAGTGCAACGTTATTTCCGCGAGAAGAGTCGGGAAACCGAGAAGACGGATGTCGAGAAACTCAGGAAAGAATTGATGGAGGTGAGAGGGCTGCTACGAGAGGCACTTGAAGCTGCTTGAGGAATGCGAAAACGACGCGAATTCGCAGCGAGCGGTACACCGTCGGGAACACTTGGCATACCTACTTCATACCGCACGGCTCGAACAGTACTGAGCCATTAGTATGCGCATTCCTGACGAAAGGACAACAAGGATCGACAAAGGAGGATTAATATTTGGCGCAGAAATCAAAGAGGGAAGGCGCCTCGCTCGCGAAACTCGAAAGTAATCAAGTAATAGGACGAAACGAGACGATAAGAAGATTTATGAGAAAAAAATCGCGCGATGGTGCAAACGAGTGTAAGATGGCGTGCAGTACTTCGAATTTTTCACGCACACCTAACCTCCAATTAACGGCGTTGTTTTACAATACGAAGAGTTTCAACGCTTTGCGAAGAAAAAAAATCTGTAAAAATCTGTTGATTTGAAATTCGCGTTTTACCGTTTGAAAGAGCTTCGCGGCGGAACGTGGACGTATGTGTGTGTGTGTGTGCGAGAATATATATAGATATGTAATGCGTGTGTAGGTTATATCCAAGTAGGTCGGCTGGGAAAGAGCCGTGAATTTTTCCTTTTCTTCTCGCGAGCTTATTAAATAAGCTCGCTTCACCGAGACAAATGAAATTTCGCGAAGCGATTTCAATGGGAATGGAAATGTAAAAATTATCCGATCGTTGCTTGGACAGGAATTACGACTCTTCTCGTGAAGAATTATGGCTCTTGGACTATGTTAATTAAAACTTGGAAGAGAATTAAGAACGAAGAAAATTAATGAGAAATTATGCTCGATCGTTGGAACTATATTCGCTGAGCATAAAAATTACGAAAAATGCATCTTGAAACGGACGAACCTCGAACGATTCGTTCAAAGAAGTCTCTCGAGAACATTGCGGATCAAGGTGGGTGCTCCTCCTAATCGACGGAGCGCTAAGTGGAAAAGTTTTTGCCATTAATCAGGGACCCCGGGCGTTATACGCCGTTTGGTGATAAATGAAGACGATTCAGCGTTCTAATAGAAATGTCTATTAATGGGGGATCTGGATTTCTACGTTCTCATTGTATGTAACACAAAGAGTGATACCAACAAAAACTATAAACGAGTCTCTAGATTTAACAAAATGGCAAATATCGAACAGGTTTGTGAATACTCGTTAAAAAAGAATCCTCGCGCAACGATAATTATTATAAATGATGAATAAAACATAAATAAAATATTATGTTAATTGATATATTTTTAAACAATATACGAGCACAATATTTCTGTCAACGGCCATACCACGCTGAAATTACCGGTTCTCGTCTGATCACCGAAGTCAAGCAGCGTTGGGCACGGTCAGTACTTGGATGGGTGACCGCTTGGGAACACCGTGTGCTGTTGATATTTTTTTTTCTTGGCCACTCCCTCGCGACATATACCGCGAAGTAATTCTAGGGGGAGTGGTCCTGAGGGCACGGGCGGGATTCGTTTATCACGTGGTGGGATTTAGTAAGCAAGAATCTCACGCTACTTTGTCTCCCTGGCTGAATGATTCTTGCCGGATATGAGATGGGGTGCCTATGTAAGGTGTCCCATCGCGTGAATAAACAAAAAAACAAACCTTTAATAACAAAATACGCTTCAGGTTAAGAAACAAAAAAAGAATATAAAAATTAACAAACGAGAAAAGGCAGAAGGAAAAATAAACGATTTTTCGATTTTCATACGAATCTATCCGCCGGGAGAGCGAAGATTTATTTTGCCGTGATAATTTTTTACACTGCTCTCCTCCTCCCCTTCTCTGTTGCTCCGCGTGTCAATATTTAAACAAGAGAATTGCCGATATCGTGATAAACTGATAATCGATATATCGGGAGGTGCTACTGAATTACTCCTCGGAGATCGAGGGAGAAGCCGAAGAGAAGAAGAGAGACCGATAATATCGCGATGGAGAGCGTGCGACGTATCATTTCTTTTACGCTCGTATTTATCATCCTCCGGCCAGACAGTATAGAAGCCATTTTCGCGAGGACGATCGAACGTCACCCGAAATAAATAGACCTTCTTTCGTGCGAAAGTTCCTTCCTTCTCTCTCTCTCTCTTTTTTTATTCTATATCAATATTATACCGCCGTGGCTTCTTCCTCCGGTATGAAAGAATAATAATAATAACAATGAATTCTTGCTCTCCTTTTCTTTTTTAACGAGTAATATATTTTATAACGTTCCATTTAAAAATATTACTATCCTCTCCTTGTATTTCTATAATACAACAATGACAGAATACGTAAATGAATATTTTATAAAAATAAAGAGGAAATTTCGATGGAAAATATCGTAGGGATCTTTTTAATATGCCAAACGCCAAAATCCACTTCCCTTCGCCTCTCTACTATTATTATTATTGCTATCATTTTTTTTTACTCCCTCACTTTAACCCTCGACTTAATCCGACCGGAAATATGAAATCCGGGGAGTATGCTTTCTGATTATGCTGTCGTATTTCGGCGAGTGTTCGAAACGGCCAGGATATACTATTATCCTTAATATTATTTCTTTGGGCTCCTTGGAGAAAAAACCGTTACTATATTTCTAAATTCTATTGGATCTTTACATAAATAAGTTCGGCCCTTGTTATGTAATTTTATTTTTTGTAACGTAATAATACAATAGTGGAGCAGTTTATTATAAAAGTGAGGCGAATCATTTTTTCGCAATTAATTTATAAACAATAAAATAATGTAGAATTTAGATCATACCTTTCGTTTAAAAAAAAAAGATTAGTAACAAAAAACAAGAAAATAAAAAGTGAGATAATATATTGCCACCGTTTGAAAACTCGTTCATCCACTTAGAAACTCATTTATGTTGATATGCTTATTTGTATTTATGAGTTTGCGAACCGCGCAGCGTTTCGATCGTACGTTCAAACCTGTGGCTGAAAGAAAATCGTATGGATTAGGATTCGCTTGGCTAGACAGGATCGTGAGAAGGATAGGGATCGTATTATCCTTAAGTCGAGCTCACGTGCCCCACATCCTAATCTCAGTCTTAGCTATCTCTCTCTCTCTCTCTCTCTTCCCTCTCTTTTTTTATTTTTCTCCTTCTCGTTTGTGAGGTTATAAAGACCGGACCTTGATGAAATGGTAAGCCAAGCTTTTATACCACGTATGTTTCTTCGAAGAGTACGTGTGACATGGAGCGGCAAAAATGGAGTGTTACAAAAAAAAAAAAAAAANNNNGAAACAGAAGTATCGATTTATTCGAAGAGCGATAGCGAAAAACGAAATGGACGACAATTATCTTTCTATCGATTTTTTACGCGAAACGTCTACAGCAAGATCGAGACGAAGTAAAACTACTTACAGATATCCGGTAATCAGACGCAGCGGAAATGCGCGACAGAAGTGACGTCACGTAATTAAAAAAATTAAATTAGAGTACCCAACATTCCCGTACCACAGTTTTTTTGGTATCTATTCTACCTAAACGAAAAATAAAGAGACAGGAGAGAAATGAAACGGATCGTGGATAAATTAT
>JAIFRP010004408.1:566444-594221 GCA_032403825.1 Odynerus spinipes
TATATATATATATATATACATATATGTATATGTATGTACGTTATACGTACGAAGCTCGTGCTCGGGAAACTCGGAAGAAGAAAGTTGCCACTGCGAAATGCACCTCCTCCTACTCCCGTGCTCATCGTCGATTCGACGTAAAAGAAGCGTAGAAACCATACGATCTATATCTCGATATCTCGAAATCTCTTGTAAATAGAATAAAACTTTGGAATTTTATAGAGCCGCGACGTGAAATTTCTTTAATCTCGTTAGCACGTGAAATTAGCGTAAACCGTAGACTGTGGAAAGAAAAATGATGGAATTATTATATCGATGTTAAGAATAGTGGAATAATCGATAGGATAAATCAGTAAATCGTGTGTCTTTTCAAACGATTCGAATTTTGTTTTCTCACGAATTCACGAACGCTCTCTCTCACTCTCTCTCTCTCTCTCTCTCTCTCTGATCATCGCACTTGTCAACGTTTAAATCGAATTGTCACTCATCTTCACTTGCCGGCGAACGTGTTCACTGTCACTCGATCACAAAATGCGTACAAAAGCCCGTCACCGTGATTCAGCGAGAGGGAAAAAAAAGGAAAAGTTAATCGAGGGCTCGTAGTAGAATAGTAGAAACAAGAGTAAAAAGAAAGAAAGAAGAAGAAGAAGAGAGGAGGAGCTTGAATTGGTTTCGTACTCACCAAGCGCATGATGCTGTCTGTGCCTATACTCGGGCAGCTCTCAGCTTTTACTCCGGAGATGATCTCCATGCAGGTAGTGATAGTTCCTGTGAAAAAGGTGGGGTCCGTGTACACACCGCGCTAACATACACACACACATACACACACACACACCTACGTCGATACACGCGTAAAAACACGAGAGCATGCACGCGCGCCCGCGCGCTCGTTAAAGATCGAGATAGCTTCACTTCGATCTTCGGCCATTTTCGGCCAGTCGCGTTCTCCTGACCCATTTTAACGAATTCGCGATTAATTATGTCATTCTTTCTTCGTCTTTCTTCTCATACTCTTTTTTTTCTCCGTAATAATCCTTTCGGATGTTTGATCGTTATTATTAACATAATAGATTTTATTTGTTATAATTTATCTTTTGTCACACTTTACGAGCGAACACAGAAAATTAGAGTTACGTTGATCCTCGTTGATGTGAAGTACTTAAGTATATTTATGATGTATCGTTTCCTTCTTACCGTCGTTGTATTATTTAATAATCGATGCCGTAAATGTTTTAACGACTAAAGAGTATATATAACTTCTACCGATGATTTATTACCAATGTCAACAAGAAATAATTGATATTATAACTGCTTTAATTTAATTATGTTCTTTCTTGCCAGCCTGGTCGGTTATTTATATATTATTTAACATGTAAATATAACGACGATAAATGTTCGATCGTAAACATTATTTTAAAATACATTATCATTTTTATCACTCAGTCGTTGACTCGAAAAGATATTTTTTTGCCTAGGATCAGTTTTAAAGTAAAAATGAAGAGCCAATTTTATAAGCGCAAGAAATGTATAAATACGAACTGTTACATGTTTACGCATATTGCTCCGTTCGTTTTCAAATGATGCCGCAAGCACGATCTGTGCCCTCTGATGTTTGAATTTCTAAGTTAAAATAAGAAAATGCAGAGCCATCTATGATCAATGTCTTGACAGGTAGCAAAACACACAGTGTCAAGATTATGTAAATTGTAAAAGCGCGAAACCATATGAGCGGTGCATTTGCATGAGAGAAAGGGAAATTGTATATATTCGATTAGACGACATTCCTCTACGGCGTTATCTAATTTTATAATGAAGGGAATTTTAATATTTGATAATTTGAACGATGTGTTGTTCACAAAATGTGATAAGAAGTTTGCAGCTCATATACAAAAATTAGCAAGAGCGCAAGGATTAATATGTGAAAATAAGGTATATTTCTTAATATTACTATTAGAACACTTTACTGTTTACTGTACAAATAATATTTCTCATTTTTTTATCCAAGAATAATTTTATCGCTTTTTAAATACGCCGATAACGGAACAAAAAATTTATTTCACAGAATACCGACGAACTGGATCCAAAGCCATGCCCAAATATCATTATGCAACTCTTTTCACCTATCGTTACTTCTCAATATGCCATGGCTTCGCAATTTGGTAACTCTTATACCTCCATGAAATGTCAGGATGGTACGAATATGGTATTCGACGAATACATGGGCTATACATTTATTTATATTGGTATAGAGGATATAGAATTAATGAAAAGAACTTTAGGTATATGCGTATCAATAGTTCGACATGTTTGCGGACCAGATGTTACCATGTAAGATTAGACTGTTAACAGGCTTATTCGCTTTTAATATTCTTCAAATTTTGACTTATATTGGTTTTAGATTAAAGTCAAGTAGACAAAAGGTTTGCTTGGTGTCGTCCTTGTTAGATGCATGGGTAGAACTACGTGGCTCGGAACAAAGTATATTAACGGAAGCTGTAGAACAGTTATCTGTTAATGCGGATCTAGCGTCTGTAATTCTAAATGTCCTTCATGATGCTTGTGATAAATTAAAAACACAGTCTGAATTTTCAAATATACACGTTCTATTACTTGTAGAACAAAAATTTTTATCTTTGTACTCCAGTAAAAATGCTCACGATTTATGTGCATCTGATATTCTATTAATGATATTAATGTGTTGGGTTATCAATCACAAAAAACACATGGACGATGAAACGGATCAAAATGTAGACGACGGTGGTGATATTTTGTTACCGTATAATAATTCTTCTAGAGAAGAGGAAGCAAAACCGTTCGGTGCAAAGCTGTCAAACCCTACTTTGGAAGATATTACAAATTTATTTAGTACGATATCGATATCATTATAATAAGTATTTATCATTTAATATTTAATATACTTACATATTGAATTACAGGAGGATCGAGAGAATCTTCTTTAAGCGAAGATCTTCATTCCTTAGCGCACGATGGCTTGTACAGTCAGTTAGTTCTCCTTGGATCGGAACACGATTATACCGCGAATGCTGTCCATGTTTTTGAAATAGACGATGGTATTTATCTTGTCACCATAATAGAAGTGACAAATCTTGCCACGTCGTCCGGGTTGTACGACACATTCCATTATTTAAATATCATAAATGGCTTGCAACTTCAAAGGGATCTTGATGAATTAAGGCCGGCATTTGACAGCCTTGATATGTCTATAAAGAAAGGCTTAGATGGAATTAAAAAGAATCGAGCCAATGTCAGTAATGACGTTGATATGTGCCAAAGAAGATTGCAAGTAAAGTGGGAATTTGTTAAAAAGAAGTATACAGAACTTTTAAAGTCCAGAGATCCAGAATCGATTCTTCAAATTGAATCCAACACATCTGGTTTCACGGATACCGTGAAAGAATTATTTCGTTTAACATGCTTTGACAGAAATTTTCTAAAGCAAGGCGTTGATGTATTGACGGCGGTGGGCCGTTTGGTTCGTCAAAAACTGAATGATTTCAGTGATTTCCTTAAAGTAAAGGCACTGAAGAACTTTACGCTTGGATCATATCCTTTCTTAAACTATTTCTTAGATTTCTTTTGGCTTGCTTATTTAAAGTTCTTTTTTGCGCATGCTATTATTTGATGAAACTATGCAGCTTGTAAAATATAGGTCCTTAATGCCATACAATCTACGAGAACTTCCCTAACCATCAACAAATATCTAGAAGAATTTCCAGGCTTGGTGCATTTTATATACATAGACAGAACAACCCACAGGTTGACAGCACCAACATTAGACTTTACCAATTCTGAAACTCTTGCTCTTACTACAAAGAAGGTAAACATTTAATAATAAATTACAAGAAACCAATTTTTCACAGATAAATAACATTCATCTTTTTCATATGCAGATTTGGAACATGGTGAAGCAAAGTAGAATGCATCTACAAGAAGGACATTTATCAGTAATGTGGAAAGACACGACATTTAATTATGCCTATTTCTTGTGGTTTGAAGACAGCTCGGTATGTATCTAAAAAAAACTTTGTTTATAATCTTATAGTAATTAACGGAAGTATATTTTTTTATTAGGGATCGCCACTTAAGTCTAAAATTTACTTGAATCATCTGATGAAAAACTTTCCAGTACCTGGTATACTTTGTGGGGACTACTACAGGTACATAACAAATCATGTGTTACATCTTGTATATCACACTTTTATTTTTTCATATTTTTCATTTCGAAACTATTTTACATAAATATATATGTTTCGTTAATATAAATAATAAACGATTTTAAATACGACTTTCTTTAGGAAACTGGCTGAAGCGTGTTTTCCTAAACTCTCTCCAAATAAGATTAGGATTTACGAATTATACTGTGTACACTTAGGACTGGCTACCTCGTCTTGCGTCTTGGAACACTCGAGAAGACTTGCAGCTACTATATGGGAAGTTACAGGTGTACCAAACAATCCTGCTGATATTCTGTAATTCTCATTATAAATCTTTTGATATATACACATATGTTGAAAGGATTACCTACATTTATGCGCTATAAGCATAAAAGCAAAAAAGAAAGGAATTTTGAACTGCCTATAAGGTGTTCAAAGTTACGTATTAATTCAGTATTTATGAACTATGGTATTCGAAGATACGTATTTATTTTATACCTTTATTAATTCCAAATAAAATGTCATAGGGAAGTATTAGTAGAAAAACCTGCAATACTCTTCCTGAGTTCCACTTAAGCATAATAAAGGTCATGAAAACACAGCTTCAGTTCTTCATTCCTTATATAACACTCAAAATACATAGAAATATAACGTAACATAAAAAATAATAAGATATGGAAATTTTTTACAATATATAGATACTGAGAATACACTGAAAACGAAAAAAAAAAAACATTACTTTATCCTTTCTTTTACAAAAATAAACGTCACAAGCCTTATAAGTTTTCTCGTGTCCAACGAAATCGAATCTTACCCGATCAATTTGCAAGGCATAAATATATGCTATTTTTATTCAAGTTTCAAAATTGTTATATTTCAGCGTAAGAAATATGTACAACGCATCTTGTGGAGCATAAAGTAGCTCTAAGAAATATGGTCATGCTTTACTCGCGTAAAACGCTTTGGAACAACTTTTAAGTATTTTCATAAAGCTCTCAGAGAAAGCTAAGGATTAATCAATCCCTGGAATGGTTGAGCTCCATAGGACTGTTTTTTTGTTCAATGAATATCTGATGTATCTGACAAATTACGTACGTCTAGATTTTTTTTCGAAATTTCTTCGTAAATAGGAGGCTGTTGGTTTTGAACAGTATTTCTTATCGGCGTCTTCTCCACGGATTCACCTACATTTCGTTCAATGTTATTACGTGCCATTGCTGTAGCTCGTCTTGTCTTCCGAAAAGAGTGGACATCATGTCCATATTTTGGGCTACCTCTACCGACACCACTTTCGATTTGTTCTCCCATATTTAACGGTTGCCTCGCAATCTCGGAAATCATGTTAGATGAGCCTTTGTTTCTCTTTGACGTGCTTCCACTGACCATACCTATCTTTGCATCCGAAACTATGCTTGTGGCAAATGGATCACGAGTTTGACTGTTTGGCGTGTCCACATCTAATCTCATTCTCAGCTTTTCTTGGGACACACTTTCTGTAGAAACAGTTCTTGTACTTTTTGCTCGGTGGACAGTTGACGCATCCTAAATATAAGACAAAATAAGAAATAAGACTAACCTTATAGAAGCATGACATAACTGAAATGGTAACATACTGTTAAAGAATGGTACTTGTATAGTTGGTCATCCTCGTAGGTTGCAGCAGGAGCATCAACTTTCTCCGGCGAAAGATCATTCTCTTCGTAACCGCTATTACCATCGGTTTCAAAATGATACGGTTCGGTCGTATCCGAATTCCCATTAATTTTTGTTTTAGCTGCCAGGTTTTGTAAATGTAGTTTAGCCCTCAGTTCTCCTACTTGTCTCTCCAATTCAAAAACTTCACGATCGGTTTGGCAAACTTCTGGAATCAAGGAATTCAAGTATCTCTCTGCTTCTCTTTCTATAATAGTCGCAGATTCCACACCAGACTTTTGTAGAAGATCCAATCTAGACGAAGAAATGTTTATTTTATTTGAAATGTAATTAGATAATTATTTCGTTATACAACAGAAAACACTTACTTGAGCGATTGTATTATTTTAGTAAATGTATCAGTCTCTTTCGTCGATTTTCTTATCGGGGTAAGTTTATAATCTGAACCATCGAGCGCCGATCCACCGTCTCTTAAACTATTTATCTTCAACGATATCGGTTCAAATGCCCTAAAATATGATCTGGATGAATATACAAACCGACGTGAAGATTAAAATATACATACCCTCTTCTACGCCTCAATATAACGTGTCTAAACTTATGAGTTCCGCTTGTATTTGACATAGAAGAGGACAATAGACACGTAACAAAGAGATCCTCTTTATGACCATGACTACCAGAGAAGTGCGAAGCAAACTGTTTGTGCAAAAGTTTATCCCTTAAAGTAGGTACCAAGCAAGAGTTGTGTCTAAATCTAAACCATCCAATAACTTGTTTGCTTTTATCGGACAAGAAGTCTTTCAACTTCTCTTTGTCGATTCTACCGGTCGAATCATGCAAAATATCTGGCATAGAGCATGTCACAACAGTTTCAATATCTAAAAGAATATATATATATATATATAAATGTATATTCCTTGCAACTCTTCTCACAATACATTCTACAAGATGCCGCATAATCAGACACATCAAACTTATTTAATACGATCATAACCTGGGCTTCGTTCGTGCAAGTTTATGTGTCACAAGTGAACACCGCTTTAAATCTTGTTTTGTTTGTACCGAGTTCATTGTATCATCAGTAATATACACAAAGAACAATGAGCATACTTACTTATATGTACTTCTATTGTTTCCACCTGATTGTCAGAATCCGTGAATTTTTTAACCAAATATTCGACTATCTCTCCGAGTAAGAAGCCCATCTGTAAAACCGTCGATAGAAGTATTATTATGCGATCACAAAGTTGTTCTTCCAGAAAAGGTTATGTGCGCGAGGGTTATGACGTTACAATTGAAAAAATGACCGGCAATTATTGCCGTAACAAAAAAGAAAATACAAATATGAGAAAGAGCGAGTATAAAATAGCTTACCTGATCTCCAGTGCTGCGTACATTTTCGTAAAGCAATAAAGAAAGTGCAGTACCCGAAATAGTGACGAGTAAACCGCCATCCGCCATATTGATGAATGAATATTAGATTGCAACTGCATGCGCTCTATTCTTCGATTTTATATCGACGGTCGCATTTCCGGAGTGTTGCTTATAAGTTATTGTTCGCTGTGATTCTATAATTGTTAATTCCAAACAAACGAATGTCTATTTGCTTTCGTAAAAAATATATATATATATATCAGGAAGCGTTCATTTATTAAGGGAAATTTTTAAAAAGAATATATAGCATGCGAACCACGTGTTCGTTTACAAAAATTATCTTTTCTTTAAAATAAGTATCACTGTCTTTTGACAAAATAACTTTTAAAACAATGCAAATGTTCGTATGGTAAAGCGTCGATAAAGAGGATAATAAATCTCTAATTATTCAAATTCCTGCGACGCTCTTTTGTTTCCTCTACCGGCGCCATTTTTAAACACACGCATTACCGATCCGCGACAATCAAAACACACAAGTAGACGTATTCAACATAAACATTAACGATAAAAATGCGAAACAAGAAAAGTACAATCGATTTATCAAGGAATTCTTCAAAAGAGAGGCTTTTGTCAGAAGTGGGATTCGAACCCACGCCCACAGAAGTGGACTGCGACCTGAACGCAGCGCCTTGGACCGCTCGGCCATCCTGACGGTAAATGCGACGTTATTTTACAAAAATGATGATATTTTTCTACTCTGTAAATTAATTTAAAAAATTTACGATCCTTTTTTTATATTAAAAACTATTGGCATTGATAAAAATTCTTGTACGTAAGTATATTAACCGTATACTAAAATTGGCTCTACACGATTCCATATTTGAAACTAAAATATCGATATCGATACATGATTTTTATTCGGTCGATAATGCAGAGATCGATACTGAAGTAACAAAAGAGATCCTTGATGTAATCCCCACTCCCTTGATAAATGTAAAACAGTATTTTAAGCTTATTCATTGTGCTTATGTTGTTTATCCTCTAGATTATGATTTTCTATGAAGTTTTTTTTTTAATTTCGAGAGGAATCGAAAGGGCGAAGAACTTGGTCGCAGTTTCGAAGTAAAGATAATCGGGAAAAGCACAAAAGTGAGATCGAATCTCGAAGGTTTTCGTTTTCATCTCTCTCTCTCTCTCTCTCTCTCTCTCTCTCTCTCTCTCTCTTCCTCTCTCTTTCTAACTCGCGATCGCCGAAAATATCTACAAACGTTCGCGGGAGTCGTCGTATTTCTAGCTGAGAAAAGAGATATAGAGGATGTAGGACTCGCGTGACGTAAGCTTTTAGTGTTCTTGAAAGAGGCGGCAAGATCAGCTCTCGGTAATCAACGATCGCCACGCACTCGAAGTACTCTCGCCGAAAACAGCTTGCGATCGCGGTTTTCCTCCTTCTTCTTCTCTTCTCTGTCTCGAGTTCACGAATCGAGCTTTCCGACAATTCTTAGCGGACCGAAACGGCCTTGACGCCGGAGATGACGGAAGAATCTTGGGATTACGTGAAAGAGACATGGGAGTTTATAGATCCAACGGTGAGTCGGATATAATTTAACGTTCTTCCACGGCTTTGACTTTCTCCGTTGCATAAGACGAGCAAGACTGCAGGTTACGGTGCAAGTGTGTGTCTCGCGCGACACGATTAAACTGTGTAACCGTAGCCTAAGGTTACGGTACGGACAGTGTCTAATTAATTTATGAAAACGAGACGTCTTTTGTACATTCCTCGTCGTTTTGCTACAGAAAACGTATCTATCGTCCTGAAGTCATTTTAAGGAATAAAGAAACGGGTTGGAGGATAGATTTTTAAATCTATCGAGATTTGAGGTCGATCGTTTGATTTTGACCTTCCGTCTCGTATATGCGTGCGTGTGTGTGGTTCGAACCAGTTCGTTCTAAATCGATCCGACTCGACTTTCTCCGATCGAGACTACGGAAAGTAATCCGGTCGATGGCGCGTGATCGATCGTCGCGTGCTCTTGATGCGAGTAACAGCTGATCGGGAAGATTGACGTATTCGTGAGAGATAGATAGAGAACGTAAGAGTGAGAGAGAGAGAGAGAGAGAGAGAGAGAGAGAGAGAGAGGAAGAGGAAGAGGAAGAGAAGGAGAGAGTAAATATGGGTCGTATTAGATAAAGATTACGGAATCACATTATTTGCGTGTTATGGCGCGCGGATATTCGTAAAAATGCAGACACATTTTTTTTACGCCTCTTACTCGCGTTGACGCATGCCGACGGGAATGTGGTTTGAAAAAGAGACGAAAGAGAAAGAGGGGAGAACGTGTATTTCATTCATAAAAGTGTAACGTGCGAATGTTTTGATAATAAAAACTTGATTCTACGTCTAGATTATTCCGTATCGGTAATTAGTGTCCTTGTAATCGACCGATGAGTTCGGACATAAAACGTTCGCCATCTTTGATTCGTTAGTGTTAATCTGAAAGTTAAAAAAAAAATTATATAACCTTTCGACGAGCTAATTTTACGCGAAATTTGCAAATTCGTCATACAAAATTCTCGCCGTACCAATCGTTCATTTTATAACGTCGAGTAAAAAAGTATACTTCGTTTCTCGTACGTTTACTATCGCTAAGCTACAATCTTAAATTTATCCGTGGAAGATTATAAGTATCGAGCATAAACCGTACGCGTACACGTTTCTTGAATAATAACTCAATCAATTTACTTGAATGAATCGCTCGACGAAAGAACGAGCGCGTCTATTTATTTACGTAGTGTATAATATGCACGACATCAAATTGTAAAAATAGAACGTGCGCCTCGTCTCGACGGCAGCGCGCTCTATCGAGGATCTCTAGAACTAATTCCGAATATTCAAACGCGTGCCACCGATTGCGGAATTTATTCGTTAGTTTTTCTTTTCTTTTTTTTCCGATAAGATGTCTTTTCAATTACATAATTTTATCCAACGTCAAGATTATCGTATAAACGAGATAACCAATAATAAACTATTTAAAAAAATACATAAAAACCAAGAACAATTTCGCAACGTGAACTCGAACGCTTGTCCTATCTTTAAAGGGGCAATTAATTACTTTATTACTTTTCCAAGGAAATACCCGTCCGTTTTATCTTTTTTTTTTTTTAATAAGCCTCGAGTTACGATATATCGTTTTACGATGACGTCGAAGAAGTCGATAATATGTAAGTCGGTCTTAAAACGTAGCGAATTCGATGCCTAGAAAGAACAATCGCGGATGGTCGTGTGTACGTACGCTTTATCGAGAGCTTTCGGATATAAAAAGATCGTAGGATTTTTCGAACGGCTCTTTGAATTCGAATATGCCGCGGATTAGATAAGATACAACGGGCTTTTCGGTATTTCTACTTTCAGGTATTCTTTGCAATAATCGGACGTAATGTTACAACGTATACGTGCGTTATACGTAACTATATATGAATGTTGTAGAAACAGGTACTCACGATATATACGAAGATCAAATCCGTGACTCGTGAACGTCCTTTCTTTCACTTTCCTTCTTTCTTTGAGACGAGTAACAAAATGAAAGAACGAGATAGATGTTCTTCGAATACAATCATGGGCGTTTTCGTAATACAAAAACAGTTTTTGAGTCATCAAATTTAAACGAATATAGTAATCGATTGCTAGGTACACGTTTTATTTCTAAATTAATTTTTTTTACGATAAACAAATTGCGGTAGTGCTGCGATCCTGGAAAATTTCAAAGTTAAGAATTAATTTATAAATTATTCGATCGAGCAGAGATCGTCCCGAGAATCCGAAGTGGCGGATGATTATCTGCGACTTTTGAGACGGGATTCGTTCGGCAAGAAAGAAAATAAGTGATCGATGAACGAATCGAAAGTTCATCCTTCGATTTCGATCGATCAGATCTTTCAATTAGATAGTACGTGTTTGTTTGTTTTGGAATTCTCTCTTTCTTTCTTTTTAATCCCAGTCGCGAAGACGCGTCCAATTTTGGAGCAGACTTTGAGCCGAACTTCTTTTTAAGAAATAAGCTCACAGCACGAGAGCGAGGATGTATCGAGAACAACGTGAAAATAGCGACCACGTTAATATCGACACGATAATCTCGAGCTCTCGACGAACTTCGTTAGGTTGGGAAAAATGTCATGTACCAGTTGTAACACTCCGGTTAACGTCGATTTCATTTACACGGTATTATGGAATACACGCCCGGAGAAAGCTTGGTAATTGCATATAGATTCCGTTTTCGATAGCTGCCGTTAAAAAAAAAAAAGAAAAAGACGAATTAAAATATAACATACGACACGATAGTTTAGTAAATATTTTTTTTCCCATTTTCAGCCTCTTAAAATAGTCGTTCGAAGACCATGTTGCAAAGATAGCGAGGAAATGTGCGTACCACCGGTACCCGAAAAGGCAATGAACTACTTTAAATTTTAAATGAATTTCGAATTATTATCGAGTCGACGATATCGATAGGCAGGTGGGTCGGTAGTTAACAAACAAAAAAGAATTAAATATTTCTTCCACTTCTTTTCGCTATTTTTACGAGAAGACCGATTCCAATTGATAATTGGTAATATTAAATTACCAAGTAAAGTTTTTAAAATGTTCGTAAGAAAAAAAAAAAACGATTAAGATCGATCGGATCCGTGACTCGAACCGCTTGGAGAAACGATAAGAACGTCCGATAAGAAGGATCGCTCGCGACGGTCTAGATCATCGACAACGATCCCTCCTTTTCGCACCCCACTCCCCTCCCCCTACCCCGCGCCTGCGCTTTGTCGGCGCCGAACGCGAATTTCCCATTTCTTTTTCATTGAATTCCACCGACTCGACTCGCGCATCCTAATACCGATGTTTTCGCACGGTGGAAATATTGAGCGCGTGTCACGTGACTTGGCTTCGAAAAATGTCGAAGGTCACGCGCTCTCGCTCATTCTTTCCTCCCGTGCCACGTCGGTTCTCACCTGTGACTATTTTTTTATTAATTAAAAAAAAAAAAAAAAGCTTCGAAGGAGCAACAAACGAAGTTAAAAAGCGAATCGGGGGTTAACGTTCGAGGAACGACTCGAAGAATTCCTAGCGGAGATTTATCCTTCGTTAGAACGTCGCACGATGTTCCGATTGGTCCGCTCGCCCGGTGTACCTTCCGATTGGTCGAGAAAACTGGCGCCACTCGATGGGACGCACGAAGCGGTTCGCCTCGAGTGCCTCACGTCGCGAAGTAGACGTTGCTTGGTTGTTCACGTGGAGAGTGCGCGTTTTACTCGAGCGTTCGAAAAAGATTCGCGTACGTTTTTTTTTCTTCTTCCTTCTTCCTCCGGCCATCATTTTTTTCGGTTGCTTCTGGCCTAACAAAAGTCCTTCGTCGATAGTGAAAGAATTTCTCTCTCTCGACGATCGCCATCGACCGGTGGACAAGATGAGAGATCTAACGGCGGACAAACTCGTGAGTGAAACGTGCACATTTCTTTTTTTTTCCTTCGATCATAGCGATATGTCGATCTTTGAGTAGATATTCGAGCTAATAAGATGGTAGATCGGTAATGGCGAACCTTTTTACCGCGTGGGTCAAAATTATATTAATTTCATTTTTAAATTTGACACTGTGATCCAAAATTATATTTATATTATATTTAAAACCGCGACGTGGTTCAGCTTGGGACCTACACGGGTCATAGGTTCCCCATCGCTGTGGTAGATCATCGTGACATCGGTAAAATTAGGCGACGAGGGCACGAGGCAGAGCGGCGTGTCGGATTATGATAACGAAGTAAGCGAGAAAGTAAACGATATCGTGACGAGATAGCGATGGTATTTGAGGCATCCGAGCACTGCTTCTAGTCCGATAGACCGGTATCGCGCGGTATTAGCCTTGTACCTCCTGACCTTGACTTACCGTGAAACGCTATTGTGGAACGCATGGCGGGAATTCGAATTTCAAAAATGCCACGAAATACGCTCGTACCTTCGCGATGTTTTTGACACATTGCCAAAGCTCGTTTATCTTATTAACACTTTGACTGCCGTGTCACCCAGGTTTGGATGACGCATAAATCGTTCATTCGATAGATGTGTATCGTTTATGTATTTAATAGTTTTTAACGGGTCAGAATATTCTTTTGATAAAAAAAAAAAAAAATTAAATTATTTAAAATTACAGTAGAACGTCGATTATCCGACTACTAATTGGGAGACAAACTTATTCGGATAAGCGGTTTTTCGGATAATCGGTTTGAAGGAAAGAAATTTGTAAATATGTTGCGAATCAACTAGAAATTATACAGTTTTCAGATATAGATGCTTATTATGCGAAAGAATACATAGAAAATAAAGAAAATTGAGTACAAAAAATGAATTCAATATTCTTGGATTCTACCAAGTATGTGGTTTAAATGTATATATTTATAGCTGACTTATTTTTATATTCGGATAATCGAAATTCGGATACTCGACGTTTTGTATAATCGGCGTTCGGATAATTGACGTTCTACTGTATATCGGAGAGCTCGTTAACTTTTGGACTTCGTTAGGATCACTCTCGTCTATCGAAATGTGTTAGACATGAACATTCGGTATTGCTCCAAGCGACACGTGACACGTCGATGTTGTTAAAAATCAAATTTTTTACACACACTCACACGTACTCTAAGAAAGTCAAATACTCGAAGGAATATGATTTATTCGCTCGTTACGAGGACGTTAATTCGCTCGTGAAACTTGAAAACCTCGAGTAAATACGCGCCAAGTACTTGTGTATCTTTCTTAAAGGAAGGAAGAGAGACCGACTGACTCGTCGTTACGTAATTTCATTACAAAACGTATGTTACGTAGTTTACGTGTATTCGCGTACCTACATACGTACTTTACGTATAATGGATACGAAACAACCTAATCGAATCGATGCAAATTAGAATTAATCGGATCGATCAATTTTTTACCGGTCCGTAACATCTTTTTCTCTTCTCGTCGATACAAACTTCGTGTTAGTTGCAATTAACACATTTTTTGTTATCCGCTGTACGTTACACGTTTGCTTATTAATTAATCCCGCGTTTAAATTGAAAAAAAAAGTGTCGGAAATCGTCGAGTAATTTGATTCGGTGGTAATGCACGTACACGATAGAACGGGGATCAATTGGACCGTTTAAGAGTCGAGTCAATTTCATCGGTGGTGTACCAGCAATCGATCGAAATTAAAGCCCGCTGTCGTCTATAAAGAAATTTGCGTTAATCGTGATGCACTACTATTACGATAAAGCGTTTTCACGTCATACGGACGTGGGTACATGTACGGTGAACGTATATACGTGTATAATACTCGTACACTCCCGTTCATTCCTGTTCTACGCTCGTGCGAACGATGCACGTGATGCAACGCGATCAAATCGCTGCGTCAGAGCTCGTGAAAAATTGCGTTTTTGTTTAATGTTTATTTTCTCATCGGAGTACGAGAATTTGTATTTATTATTTGTACCTTTGATTTAAAAGGACGATTAACGAACTTCTCATTTTCGTTTCTTTTATTTTCCATTTTCTTTCATTACTTCTGTTTTCTTTTTTAATTGTTAATTATTTCCGTTTTCTTTTTTTTTTGTATCTCATCTGCTCGTTCCTTCTTTTCCACGCTGGTTTATAAATTAACACGAGAACCCGAGTGTTCCTTTTTTGATCCGGGAATCACCGCGTGTGATCCTCCATCGTTGACACGTGACTCGAGTTTCATCCGAAAATGTCGTACGGCGCATATGGTACGTCGCTCGGTACGCTCTCTCTCTCGAACGGATTCGGTAAATTCGTGAGTGGCGGCACGTAGATGCGTACGGGCTTTTATTCATACTCGAATCTTTAGAAAGACTCCAAGTTGAAGATACGAAAATTTTGAAAATTTCGAATTGGCTTAGAATATTTTACTCTATACTTCGTCGTTTTTTCCTTGATAATTAAATAAAAACGAAAAGAACGAGAAGAAATATAAAAGTAAATGAAAATAACTCGTTTGTGAATAATCGATAATTTTACGCGAATTAAGCAAGATATTTTTTTATTATCAATCGAGCCGCCACGTGCGATAGAGCGTCGATTTTTTACAAACCCAGCTAGATCGGCATTTCAAGCGCAAAGGGTTAAGAGATCACGAATTATCAATTCCTAAGCCCATTTATTAGCCTCATTTATTTTCGCGTAGGTACGTACTCGTAACAACCGGATTGAAATTTATCTATGGGAAGATACGATTTACTCGTATCTACTCACTGATGTAACTGGTACACGACATTAAAGATACGATTTTTGTGTAACTCGTTGATTAATTTTTTATTTTCTTCTTCTGTGATCCATGATGATCCGTTATCGTTGAATTCACGCAAAAAGATTGAAACTTTGGCTAGAAGCGAAGAATCGTTGCGAAGGAACGATTAAATTAAAATAATACCGCTACTACATCGAGAAGGAAAATGATAGTATTTAAATGCTTAGATAACTTTTTTATCGGTGACTCTTCGTCGAAATGACCGTGACTAATTATCACGGAAACGGTAATTATCAAGAAGAAACGACGAATCATAGAGTAAACGATGAACCGATGCCCATTTCTGTGGCAGATTCACGGATCAAAGAAACAGTTCATCTCCTGGCGAGCAAAACCGTGCAGTCGACTACACTTTTGTATCATCAGAGATTAAATAACGGAGCTAGAAAAATTCTTACTTTTCCTTCTTCTCCACGAGTAATTCCTACGTAAATACACACTTTACAATGTCCGATGTGATGAAAACGTTTCAAAGTTCACGCACGTTGATTCTCTCGATCATCCATGAGAACGCGAGTTTATTTCGGCCGATTACGCCGTAGGTTTCTCTCTTATTTACGCAAACCTCGCGATAATTCGGCAGGAATTGCGTTATAACACGTCGACGTATGTAGTATGTATAATTTTGTTTAGAGATATGTACATATTTGCATTCTATCGTGAACTTCGTATTACTGTGCGTATACCGGTTTACAGTTTCCTTACAGATTCATAAAAGTTCCTTTCAAGTTATGACGAAATTGTTTCGGTTATCATACGAGTGAAATGTTTGGGATCGGAAATCTGAATTATCAAATGAATATTGAGATTTTAAATTCTTCCATATTCACGACTTCGTTAAAAACTCATAAAAGATAATAAAAAATTGTTTCGACCGCCCAAATTAATGAAATACGTATGTAAAATCGAAAATTCGTATAATCCTAGATACGTGCTCGCGACTTTGTTTGACATTTCGTTAAAAACAAAAAAGAAAACGTATGTAAAAGAATCGAAACGTTTAACATTAGAAATTAATTTCTCGGAAGAAATCGAAAGAATCCGGCGTACTAGACGCACGGCACGTACACACGGTTAAGGCTAAAGAGGAACAAGAAAATTTTTAGAACGACGTCGTACTACTACGATGCGCGCGATCACCTTGCCGCTTTTAAATCCTGACGTGCCTACATATAAGGTAGACGTAAATGGCAGCCACACACCGCAGGCTTCGCGCTAGCGATGCGTGTACGTGAACGCGAGCACGTTTCATTATGCTCTTGTACGCCTACCCGCGTTCCGTTGTTTTTTCTCTCGAAGTTGAAGAGGAACAACGTTAATTCTCTTGTAAATTAACCTTCGCGAATTGGATCAAAGGTATTCTTGCGAAAAGCTTCTTGTTTGAGTGGAAAATTTATTCGGAATTGTGAAATCGTCTCTCTCTCTCTCTCTCTTTCTCTCTTTTGCAAGTACAAACTCTTTCCACTGCTGATTTTGTAAACAAACAAGGAAGAAAATGTCACTTCGCTTTGAACCATAACGTCAAAGATTTTTTCTTCCCTTAACTATCTTATCGCGTACCGGTACTCTATCGGCTTGAAGTTATCAGCTCGTTGATGGTGGTGCATACACGGCGAGTCAATCTTCACTCGAGACGGTTTAAAATAATTAATACTCGTGCACATACGTACTACTTATATACACATAAGATGGTATAATACTCTTCCGACGGCTTTACGAACAAGCCGTCAATCTCGCGTAAAAACTCAATTCTGATATCTCGAATTGCAACGATAAATCTTTCGAATCCGATAAGATTTCGTAGTTGGTACCGTTTTCCTGCTCGCCGGTAAAAACAGGATGCCTGTAGGAAAATGTTTAATAAATTTCATAAATTTTCTTTTATCGTAACATCAAAAATTAGTAAATGTAAAAATGTTACATTTTTTTTTAAATATCAAAAAACAGTGTAGGTTATTGAAACGAGCATGAATCGGACGCTTATCCACGAATACGCATATTTTAATACTACGTATATGTATATGAATATAACTGGTACTACAGTGCGGCCATTTTCCTTCGCCCCATTCGTTCTTACCGAAGACGCCGTTTCAAAGAATTCCATTGAACGGCGGTGGCTCGCGCACACATATCACACGTGTCTCGGCATATATACATACACACACGCACACATGTCTGCCTGGCATTCATTCTCTGTCTCTCTCTTTCTCTCGGCGACCTTGGGAATATAAGACACCAGAAAAGCCGCTCGTGTGCCTACTGAAAAGGGTTAGACGTTCGCGAGTAGAGTCTCCGGCTACGTCATTCACATCGAGGGATCGACCGTTCGAGCCCTCCACGAGTGACCAATCACGAGACGACTTTCACTCCCTCGTCTCTAAGGCACGAGATACAGCAACGAGAGTTCTCGTTGTGTATATAAATTGCGTCACCTTTGAAAATCTCATCACGTTGCACGTTTCGCGTCAAACGTTTCGTCATTGCAACGTCATTCGAACGGGATATTAGTTTAGTTGGATCGTCCTGCACGAAAGGCAATCGATCTTTCGTGCTGCACCTTCGTCATCTCTTACTCAATTTCATTTTTCTTATGAAACCTTCGCGTTGATTTTCCTTCAAATGGAGAAAAGAGGAAAAATCAGAATTGCCGCTTGAAATTTCGATTACGTGTAATGTATATACAATGTATATACAGGCTCGGCAGGGGGGTGGGGTTATGTGATCACCTCAGGCGGTACTTTTAAAATAACGGCAGTTTTAGATCATGTATTGAAAAAAATGTATTTATTACAATACGAAACAGCAAAGTAAATTCCTTACGCCATTTCCGCCATTCTTAACATTTTTATTCTCCTAACAATTTGTATGAACAAGAGCGGCATAAGCTTGATACATCACGAGCAGCAATTTTTAACGCTCCGGGCCTGTGTATGTAGGGCGGAACGAAGGGTGCAAAAGGCCCGACATTGTTTCAAACAAATTACTACGATTGCGTCGTGCAAATAGACCGCTACTTGAAAAGATAATAGCCCCCGGGGAGAATGCACCGATGATGCATCATCGTATAACGTTCCTTGAACGAGTTTCATCTCGTTATCTACTAGAGCGTATATATATATATATATGTCCGTACGTTACATGGATAGAATACCGGATGCGGTATTTCTTCACGAGAGACATGACCGTACCGAACTCGATTAAAAATCCTTGTACGATAATAAAATAAAAAATAAAAAAAAAACAGAAGAGGAAAAAATACGAAGAGAAAAGAAAAACAGAACGTGCCTCGAGGATATCTTATACGAGAATGCAACACGAGAGAGGAGAGAATGACGAGCGAGATTTTAAATTTCCCGCGTTCCCCAGCGCCCCCTTCCCGAGTAGCTCGACTTTTGATAATTAATTTCTTATCTAACGAAGCAACGGAGAGTATGACGCAAATCTTTATCCTCGTGAATTATTCGCAATCCCATCGACGACTTTCTTACGTTCGGTTTAATTAATAAAAAGCCGCTAAAGATGAAATCTTACGCTCGAGTGATTCTTTTTATTTTCTCTTCCTTTTCGTCGTCTTTCGTCACCTTTTTTCGTAGAATACGAACAGACTCTCGTGACGTTATCGATCTCCTCCAAAGTCTTCCTGCGTATACATATATACATGCGCGTGAAATTTCCGAGAGAGAAAGAGAAAGAGAGAGAGAGAAATGTCAAAAAGATCGGCAGCGTAGTACGAAAGGTACGCGTGAGGTAACGTCATGCCAGACGGTAGGGATGCGTGACGCAACAATTCCACCGAATTCCTGGTCCAGGAATCGCTTGACCTTTTTGTCCTTGGGAGGACGAGCCTCCGTCTCGCATACAGCGCATTCACCGATAACGCTTCGGTTAACGGCGTGTTCTAAGTAGGGGAAGTTCTTTGCCCCACCACCACCACCGCCACCGCCACCCCTACCACTCCTACCTCGATTTTCAACCACCACCAATCGGTCTAGTCGCGGCAGGCATGGATCGCTCGTTTTCCCGTTTGGTGCCCTCCCAGGGCCCTATATTTTTTATGCGTTTCTATGTCTACGCTTCCGCTTTTGGTCTTCAGCTTTTAATCTCCGTTTGTATGCAATTAGAATGTATGTAATTGATGTAATTAGAACACATAATTGATCGCTGTTGACTTTCATTGCCTTAAAAAGGTACCTCGATAGTTCTTTACAGTCGAAAACAATAACCGAGAATTTTTAACGCGATATCGAACGAATACGTAGTCGAATAGATCGTACTATTATTTATATTAAAATATCGTTCCCGTTATACAATTGATTCCCAATATACGATACAATCTAACGCGTTTTCTTCCCGATTGGTCCAATTCTTTCGCGTAACAAAAATAACGAACCGACCGTGATTAACGGAATAAGATAATACTCTCGGTGATAAATACATGCAAAAATAAAAAGATGCATCGCTCTCGGGTCTTCCCCTAGGGCGCGAGATTTAAAAAAGCCATCGTTGCGCCGTCAGTGTACACGTCGTCTCCCCTACCATGGCCTCCTTTCCCCCACCAATCTGCCGGCCGTCTCCCCCCTCTCCGCCCTGCTCCCCTACGGGAAGGTTGTCCATTGGCACTGTAGGTGCGCGCGTGGAACTGCCGCTTCTCTAGTGCCGATATAAAACTTGTTGGGTGTGCTCGCGTATTACGAGAAGTATCGAATTCGTTCGGTCCGACGTTACGTACCGTCGACGCGTACCCGGTGTACGTTCGCGAGTAAATACCAAGAGATAGAAAAAGAAAGAGAAAGTCCGAGAGTAACGGGATCTGCGAACGTTTCACGAAACGCGAGCTTATCATTTTCGTCAAACACGATCGGCGCTTCCTCGTGACTTCTTTCTTCTACTTTCTCGTGCACGCGAAGAGAAAAGAGGAAAGAGAGGGACAGGAAATATCGTCTGCTGCCGGTTGCCGCTCGACAGTAGGAGAGAGAGAGAGAGAGAGAGAGATAGAGTAGCAAAAAGCAGAAATCAACGACAGCTAGCAGCGAGATCGTTTAGCTTTTCGAAAGGTTGTAACTTTACTCGGCAAACACGAAGTTCCTCGAGGGTAACTCGACCTCGTGCGACGAAGGGAGAGCCATGAAGACTACATCCACCTTATCCTCGGACGACCTGATCAAGCAGGAGGTGAGGAGCGCTAGAGAGAAGAGAATATGAAAGAAAGAGAGGGAATGAGTGAATACGCGCGCGCGCGCGTGTGTGTGTGTCTGTGTGCGGGAAAGACGGAGTAGAAACAATCGATAAAGAGAGAACACGCTTTTATATACGTTGGCACGTTCTTCGGGGATACAACGCTCCTCTCTATCTCCCTCTTACTTATACTCACCTTTTTATACTCCGTCCGTCTCTCTCACACTCGTTGCCGAAATTATTGAACACGAGTCACGATTTTTCTCTTCCTTACCACCCCCGGAACGACGAGCTTCCACGAGAGTGAACGAAAATCGACGAAATTTCACGAGGATTCACGAGCCGCGTGTCAAACGTGTGAACGAGCCCCCCNNNCTAGGCGAGAGTCACGCCGATCGTAAGTCGATGGAAATTAAGACTCGAAAAGTCATCGTCGGAAGAGACTGTAAAGTTGACCGAGGCTGTAATTTCGTAGTCAATCTTTCGATACGACTTTACGTCACTCGTGTAATCCTCTCCCGCGTGATTATCGTTATTATTGTTATTATTGTTATTATTATGCCGTCTCTCGCATCGACGGCGACGTCATACAGACGACGATAATGACGATCCTCGAAGGCCGCGCGATTAATAACGAATTCTTCCAAATGACGATGACGAGCGAGCGGCGATGAAATTGTTACATAATCGTTTAGGCAAAGTCCGAGCGCGGGATTCTTCCGATTTCTAACCGTACTTTGCACCGTTACCGAAAAATCTTCTCTCCTTCGGCGTTCTCGATCCTCGTAATCTAAGGATTACGATAAGATCGATATTTTATTCGAGCGGGCGCGCGAATGCTGTCGGCGTTTCGCCGAAGAGAAATTATTGAGCGATTCGAGACGCGTGGGTCGAAGTGAAAGAAGCACACGAGGTTCTTCGGCTTGTCATCGAATGCGTATGGCGTCGTACGGAAAAGAAAACGGTGTGGTTTGAAATCGTCATCCGATCGCGATCTTATGCGAATAATCGTTCGATACGATACGCGGGACGTTCCGTGAAGAGAAGAGGGATTGCCGATCGACTTCGAGTAATAATAATAGCCCCGCGTTTATTTTATCTCTGCAGTTCGCGGGAAAAACCGCAGGAATGCATTAACAGGAAATAAAGCCGGCGTGGATGCGTTGTCTCGATGACTAACGCGATTTTCGCGATCGAAAATTATCAATTCCCGCTCGGTTGATAAGTGTTATCGGCCGAGTCGATAAAAAAGTTTTTTAATTTTTTCAAGTCAACAAATTTCTTAACATTCGAAATTGTTAAAAAGTTATAAGAATCGTAATCTTGCCAACGGTCGCGTTTCCAAAACGAAAAAAGACAATTCATACAATGCATACACACTCGTCGAAACAGAGTCAATGGGTTAACAATAATCTTTTCCTAGAATCGTCAGTCATCGTCCCCTACCTCACTTCGTTCTCGTAACTCGAACTTGTCGGAGTTAATGGGGTCGACGTGCTCGATGTAACGTTACCATCGAACCTTTGCGATTTATAAAACATCCTAACGATATTAACTCACTCGCGTCATTTGGCTAAATCCGAAAAAGCTCTTGTAAAAATTACTTCTATCACGCTACGAACATTTTATCCGATTAAAAAGAAATCTGAGTAAGCCAGTCGCTGTGAAGATAATTTATATATTTTCGTCGGAATGTTCCGGCATCCGTGACGTGGGCCAGACAAATTTCGCGGAATATATTCCGGCATTTGATGCAAACGAATTAACGCGCTTCTTAACAATTTCAAAATAGATCGACCATTACCGCTGTCTCCACCGGTACATTATTCCTCGAGTTTTTTAATTTATTTAAAGACCCGTGTATAACAATTTTCCTGTTCCGAGTAACGCCAGCCCGTTATCTCATCGAATTTGCGTCTTTATCAAATAATGAATTAACATGAGACCGGCGCCAAAGGGCGAGGGGGAAGAGAGAGAGAGGCGTTATCAAACGAAGTGCGTAAATTGCGAGTAAAATGTTAACGAGGTAAGGATCGACGCTCGACTCGATTCTTATGCATTATGCCGCGCGTTTATTATGCGAATTAGTGTGCATTGGCCTTTGCACGCGCTCTGCCGAGGAGGAGGGTGGAGGGAGGAGGTAGAGAGCGGCATGCGAGCGTGTGCGTGTGTAACGTGCGTCGTCCTCCTGTACCGAGCTTCCATTCATGAACGGGGTCCTATTGGCTGGCTCGCGGGTGTGCCAGCGACGTCACGAGATCGATGAAACCCTCTTAAACCCTCCAAAAGGGGTCGCCCGGGGGGGGGAGTATTCATAGGAGAGCGGAAACGCGCGTTTTAGCGGGAGATTCGTACTTGCGTCACGTGACCCGGCTGACGCGGCAACCATCACGTGACACGGTTGTTTTAAATACGAAAAAAGAAATATTCGAGATTTCGCCGGGGTGGTGTGTCGAAAATACAAAGAACGACGAGTCTATAATTAAATTTGTTTTCGATTACCCGCGTTGCTATAAAAATTCGATTTCTAAATCTAAAATAAATCTTAAATATTCGTCATGGTAGTTTATGAAAAAGGAGACAAACAATTATGAAATTACGATAGATTTTTAATCGATATACCGCTCTACAAGTGAAAACTAAATCCGTAATAAAAAAGAAAAAAAAAATTGGGCGGATATCAAAGTTTCGAGAAGTATAATAAAAAATCGGCCGAAAGTGAACGCCGATAAATCGGCTCGACCTTATCTCGATGTCGAAGTATCGAGGAAATTCAAGGCCGATGCGAAGCGACGATAACGCGCATAGATGTTTACATAGAATTGATTGCGATGAATCGATTAGGAGGCGGTAAGCTCGCGTAATGCGTATATCGCGATATCGTACGAAGTCCGATTATCGATCTAAGAATATTCATTGCTTCGAAAAATGTTTAAACGTTTCCCGAACGAGTCGAACGACGAGGCAGGAAACGCGAAACGTCTGCGTTGGCTTTCGTCATGACGCGTCGATCTTTCTTGATGTCCAAGTTCGCGGGCTAGAGTTATGCAATAGGTGTGCAGCTGTAACGAGCGATATCGTATTTCTTTTCTCGAGTCTGTCTCTCTACTACCTTCCTCTCCCTCCCTCTCTCTCTCTCCCTCTCTCCCGCTCGTTGCAAGAATGACGGATAATAGGAAATGCGTCGAAGGACGTTCCAAGAACGCCATCCATCCGTTTTCTCTCGTCATCAGGTATCACCGTGGTGGCAAGAACTATATGTCGTATTTTTAACTCCGTTTATTTTCTTCTTCCTCCCAGATACGCGATGCCTGCAAAGATCTTGTCCTCTCGGACGAGCAGCTCAAGATGGTCATGGGCAAACTCTTGCAGGAGATACAAAGAGGACTGTCGAAGACGACCCACAACGATGCTATCGTCAAATGCTTTACCACGTACGTGCAAGATCTTCCAAATGGCACAGGTAATTGTCCTACGTCGTATTTAATCGTTATTCTTTTATCCAGGGTGAATCAATGATTTTATTGTTCACCTGGAGTAGTTCCGTCGTTAAATTATTGTCATCTCGTTTGACGTCGAGCGAGCTTGTACGTCCTTCGATACGATACTTTCTTGAAATCGACGGGTTAACAGCTGTTGCAAAGGAAATTAAAGCGAAGTTGACCTTGAAATCTCCTTCACGCCTCCAATCGTATGAAAAGAGTTGCATCGCGTTATGTCTCCCTTCGTGCTAGTTTTTTTTTTTTTTTTTTTTTTTTTTTTTTTTTTTTTTTTTAATACACTATTATACAATTCTATTATTTCAACTAATAAATTGGTATAATTTTCTTTTAGAGAAAGGCAACTTCTTGGCCTTAGACTTGGGTGGCACTAACTTCCGTGTCCTGCTGATCACGCTGGACGGCATGAACTTCGATATGAAGAGCAAGATTTATGCCATCCCACAGAGTCTGATGTTGGGGACCGGTACACAACTCTTCGATCACATCGCACAATGTCTGGCGTTGTTCGTGAAGGATTTAGGTCTGCAGGACGAGGTCCTACCGCTCGGTTTTACATTCAGCTTTCCATTGAGTCAGCATGGTCTAACGAAGGGTCTTCTTGTAAGATGGACCAAAGGTTTCAACTGTAGCGACGTTATCGGCGAGGATGTTGTCGCTCTTCTCGAGCAATCCATCGCGAGAAGAAACGTACGGTTTTGTTATGTTGATTTTTGTCTCTCTCTCTCTCTTTCTCTCTTTTTATCTCTCTCTCTTTTTCTCTACTGTTCTATCCAATTCGTTCATCGCTATTTACTCGCTAAATTAGCTTTCGTTCGTCGAGAAAAGAATCGAGAATTACGTGAAAATCGGCACTGAAGTTCGTTGCAATTTTAACACAAAATTACAGGATATTTAAAACTCTGCAGGACATCAAGATCGACGTTTGCGCCATCTTGAACGACACAACCGGTACCTTAATGTCCTGCGCTTGGAAGAATAGAAATTGTCGTATCGGCTTGATAGTCGGTAAGGTTCCAACGGAGGAATCCACAAATTTTTTTCCTTAAACAACAAATCTCTCTTCCTTTGCTCCGTTATAAATTCCAAGATATACCGGAATTTTACGTCTTCTTGTTCTTGTAGGAACTGGAAGCAATGCTTGCTACGTCGAGAAAACGAAGAACGTGGAATGCGCGATTTCTGGAAATTATTCAACGGATAAACCATATATGTTGATCAACACCGAATGGGGCGCGTTCGGTGAACAGGGGACACTCGACTTCGTTCTCACGGAATTCGACCGTGCGATCGACGCCAACTCGATCAATCCTGGAAAGCAGTTGTTCGAGAAGATGATCTCCGGCATGTACATGGGCGAGTTAACGAGGCTGGTCCTCGAGAAGCTCGTCAGCGTGGGTCTACTTTTCGGTGGCAAGTGCTCGAGCGATCTCAAAAAGCGCGGACAATTCTTCACGAAATACGTGTCCGAAATAGAAAAGTGAGCAAACGTGTTTGGCACGCGAATTCTCTTCGTACGCGCGTTCCGACAATGTGTCTAACACACGATTCTGATTTCTTTTTAGCGATCCCAAAGGCAAGTACACGAACTGTCGCGATGTTTTAGCGGAATTAGGTCAGCGTAATATTACGGATCAGGATTGCGAGAACGTCAGGTACGTTTGCTCGGTTATCTCGAGGAGAGCGGCGCATCTCGCTAGCGCTGGCATTGCTACGCTTCTAAACAAAATGGGCGAGGACAATGTGACCGTTGGTATCGACGGCTCGGTCTACAGATTTCACCCGCACTTCCACGATCTCATGACGGCGAAGATCAGTGAACTAACGAATATCAAAGTGAGTAGGATGTATGTAAAGCGGATGCCCATAAGTAGCCGGACACTTACGTTTTTTGAAAGTTATGATTCAGAATATAGGGATAGAATTTTCTGCGTTCATTGCAAGTATAAAATATAAATTTTAACGTAGATTTTTATAATAATATTCACTATCCGCTAATAACAATCATTAAACAGACTTAAGTATTATATGCCAAAAAAATGGTAAAATTGTAACGACTGTTTTCAAGCCCTCGGAATTTTGTTTTTGAAGTGTCCAGGTACTTATGAACGAACGTGTATACATATCTATCTATTTATCAACGTGTACATACATACATATGTACGTAGGCAGTCACTTGCGAAAATACTCGAACCCTTGTGACCAATTAGATTTATTTTGGTCACAAGGATTCTAAAACCTTCGTGTCCGACTATATACAACACGAAACTTGTATAAACCTCCTATATCTGATCAGATTCTAATCGCTGTCCTCTCTTCCCCTTCTTACAGTTCGACCTGATGCTTTCGGAGGACGGAAGCGGTCGTGGTGCGGCGCTGGTCGCCGCGGTAGCCTCGCAAAAACGGTGAAGACGACGCCGGCCGTGTTACATCAACTACTTAGCATACATTAAATTATACGAAGTAACGATAACGATTTGACACGAGTCGAAACTCGAAACACGAACATACAAGAAAAATCAGACACACGTACACGTACACACGCGCACATAGTGATACGCACGCGGTGGGTGGGGGGGGGGGGGGACAGACCGAAAAAGACACATGGACGGCGGACGTACGAAAAGAAAAAAAGAGAAGAAACATAGACGAACCAAGGGTCTTGTACATAGAAGCACAAACGTAGCCTAGGTCGTCGGCTACAACCGGCGAGGGGCTAACCCGAGAAATAAAGAAAGTAGTTTATAAAAAACGAACCTATACTTGTGACCTCGGCTTACATACACGGACGTACACACGCATTATACATCATTGCACGGATCTTGTATCGTTGACTTGCCGGTTAAAAAGGTGCGTGCGTATTACCACACACATACACGTACACATACATAATATACACAACACATAGGGACCTCCGAGATCGTTAAAAGAAAGTAACGGCGAGAGACCTGACAGGGGGTAGAGAAAAAGTATAAATATCGACTCCCTTCGATATCCGGCACGACACAAAAAAAAAGAGTCGGAAGCGAGAAAATTTTTAGTACGTCTCTTCATCGCATATTTTGATACGACGAACGAAAAAAAGATCCGCTGTGTGTGTGTGTGTGTGTGTATGCAAAACTCTCGCGCGATCGCTAAAAAGTCTTTTTACTGCCAAAAGGGGCTTCTCGGGGTATCGTGTCTGTTATGTGAATATATAGTGCGACCGGTGGAAACGAGAGAGACGAGACGCGGTTAGATAATTTAAATAACTAAAACGGGGGTGATAGACAAAGGGGAGGAGAAAGAGGAGAACGGGGAATAGTCAAAGAATTAATTTTTTTTCTTTCTTCTCTGATCGCAAGCTCGCCGACGACGTGTGATCATCGAGAGGGACGTTCTTTCTCTCGATCGGGGAAAAAAAACTAGAACGCCCTTGATCTTAGATTCACGTAGAGAGAAAAAAATTCGATTTATAAATTACTTATATCGTTATCATATTCTACCCTTGTAACTTTGTGTAATTATCAGCGTGCATGTGTCCGATAGATGAGATAGTGTGAAAGTGAGTGCGAGAGAGAG
>JAIFRP010004408.1:610996-621095 GCA_032403825.1 Odynerus spinipes
GATCTTCGTTTAAAGCACATACTGCCTTCGACACGCGCGTGATATGTTCGCACGTACAAAGGTATGTATGTGTACGTACATACGTATATATATACACACACAGAGATGCATTCCCATGCGCGTTTCCTATATATTATTTTCTCTGGTATAGATGTATAATATAAAATCGGTGCAGCTTCTTTCGGCTATCGCGCCAAGGCGAGGCCATCTTGCTTTCGAATAATTTCATCATAAATATTTCATATCCGCGAGTGGAACGCACTTTGCTGCATTAAATCGATTATGCATTCGGAGAAAGATCGCTCCGCGCGCTAAACACGACCCTATGGAAATCCTTCAAAAAGTTATTCTCTTTCCCTCCCCCCCTCTCTCTCTCTTTTTCTCGCTCGCTCGCGAGATAGAATACCTTTTTACGGGATTCTGAAAAATTCGCCGAGCGCGTGCGCGCGATGTTCGATAATCCTCGGGAGCGTATGAAATATAAATCCAAAAGAGTCGAGAGAGAGAGAAAGAGAGAGAAAAAAGAGAGAAGAAACGCAACCGAGTTACGAAACGAGTTGCAAATTATCTTCTCCTGTTGGAAACAAACAAATTCTCCCCGATGCACCTTGTTTACCAGAAACATCGTTACGAGCGAACGTCGTAAAAGTTATCGGCATCAGTCTCTTTTTTTTTTCCTTGAGGAAAGAGGGAAAAAAATGGACAAAGTTGGCAACGTAGAAAAACACGAACGGAGCGAGCGATCGATCGACGACGTCGACTACGTCGACTACGACGACGACGTCGACTACGACGACGACGACGACGACGACGACGACGATGGCGACGGCGACGACGACGATGGCGACGGCGACTCGAATTTCTCTTTAGCAACAAGCGAGAGCCGTGTGCCGGCATTTGAACGAGAGAAAGAGTAAAAGAGAAAGAGAGAGAGAGAGAGAGAGGTTTTCTTCTTTCGCGAAGGCAGATGGTCGATGTCGCGGCCAAGCGCGTTCTTTTCCCATTCGACCGCCATTAAGCCCATTGCACGACACGACGACGACTACGACGACGAGAACGATGAAGAAGAAGAGCCAGTTAAAAGCACCGACGTACAGAAAGGGGAGGAAGCACTCGTAACTTTATGGATATGTGTTACATCGCCGCTTTGCTAATTACGCGTTCCAACCTAGTTCGTATAAGTATGTGTGCGTGCAATACGTGTGTACATATGTTTATACGAATAGGTACCTCTTTCGTATTATCTTCTAACCGTTTTCGTTTCTACATTTCTCGTAATGTTGAACGAAAAATACGAAATCGGTAGTAGGATAAATTGTTAAGTAAATTTAAGGTAACGCTTATTAACGCAAACCAGAATCTCGTTAGTTTTGTTCTATTTCTCATCCGGATTTCAAGAAATGAGAAACGGGCGATGTTGTAACGGCATGGCGCGAAATTCAAATTTCGCGGTTTTTCTTTATCGAATCCACTTAGCGTGAGAATTCCTCTCCCCTATCTCGAGGCTACTATCGTTTTTCACGGGAAAGTCGAGATCGTTCGGTTTAACGTTTACGACGATAAAAAGCAAGAGACGGCCAAGAGTCTTTCAAGGGCTCGAGGGGAAAGTGGTGGGGGGTGAGGTGAGATACCTTCGTAGACGACGTGACTTCATTTCCTCGCGCAGGATGCGATGTACGTACGTATTACATACATACGTGCTCTTTCTCTCTCTCTTTTCGTCGTCCTCGTCCTTGTTCGGCTTCCTCTCTCTCTCTCTCTCTCTGTCTCTCTCTCTTTTTTTTTATGTGTAACGAGTCTAACGAGCGCTCGGTCACGTCACCGCGAGGAGGAGAACGTTTTTTCGTTATCGTGCGGCGATGCCCTTTGGTATTCATGCTATGCGAAATATCTTCCTTTCTTTCGATCGTTCACCGAAAGTGATTGGTTTGTCATTGCAGAAGCTGAACATGGCTATGCTTCGACGATGCCGATACCCGATGATATGCGGACGGTCACAAAAAGGCCAAAAACGAAAAAATCCCAGGGCAGTAGGTACGTACACCAAATTATATTTATGGCTACATTATGTTCTTTTCTTTTTCTTTAAATCTCTTATCGAGCGACTCGTTTCAATTTCATGACCATGTACTTCATGACCTTGCGATTGTATTTATCGTAGAGTTTCTTTTTAATTTGTGTTTTTTTAACAGATATTAAGAGTTAAAAAATAGTAAGAGTTAAATAAATAAATAATCAAACGTGCCCAAGTGCAAGACCGTCGATTAACGAAACGTTCTTCTTTTTTTACAGAACCACTCATAACGAGCTGGAGAAGAATAGGTGAGTGAGAATGAAATCTGTATTGTTCAATAATTTTTAGGAAAAATTAAGAGTAGGTATGATATAACAACACGATAGAACTAAACTTACTTCTAAAGTTAAAAGGCGATCGCGAGTCGTTCTCGGGATTCGTGTCCCGCTTTAATACCCGCTTCGAAATTATCGCGATACCATTGCGCGGTCACGCCGTTCGCGACTAATTAGTACAGCTGAGTTTAACGTGGGTGTATATGCGCGTAATATCGATGACACAACAGGCGTACGTTTCTATTTAGCTAGCGAGGAAGTTTCTCTTGGACGTTAAAGAAAAAAAAAATTGTTTTATATATTAACTTCGTCTATACATTTGCCTAATTAATTAGACAAATTTAAATTAACAATCGTCAATAAAAACTCGTGATTAAAAAGATTGCCAAATTACGTAACTCTTTCATCCATCCATCAATTTATTAACAAATTTTACTTATACGGAAAACGAAGTTACATTCACCATTAACCCCCCCCTCCCTCCCCCATAGAAGAGAATCTCAAATTAGAATCGTTAAAAATATGATATAATAAAAAAATGTAATGAACGAAAATATAGAGGAAAGAATGCAAAAGACTTTCAAATCTTCCCTCCCTCTCTCTCTTTTTTAGTTGCAAAAAGAAAGACAAAAAAGAGAGGGATAGAACACACGAGGACAATCTATCGATTTTTTGTTCACGACGAGTGGTAGTACACAGAGAATGCTGAGGAGTATAGAAAGAGAGAGAGAGAGAGGGGGAGAGGGCATGGCACATAAACGGCTCGTGTAAAAGCTCGTATGCCGGTAAGCAGCAACCCCGTGTGTTACAACACGTAGTCAGATTACATAACGCGAGACACAGACTAGCATAAGGTCCCTGTTACACGCCGTACCGTCTAACGAGGATCATCGTTATATCGCGAAAGCTATTTTCTCCTTCTGCTACTCATAGTCGATCGAGACACGCCGTTCTCCAACATTATACCACGTTCGAACTCGAAATTTATGTTAGCGTAAATTTTCTTTACGGTACGTTGGGTTTCCTTTTATTAATATCGGTCATTTCCCCGCGATACGCGTATATATCGATATAAAGAGGAGCATGCACAAGAGGAAAGATTCATATAAACTTTACAATCCATGAAGCCCCTTTTACGATCGAGACTACACTCGTATAATCTTTACCGAATCACATCTCGATTTCACGATTCCCTCATTTTTCTTATACTCTCGCGTGATTTATTACGTTTAAAGCTCTCGTCGTTATCGATCGAGGATTCCGAACGAAAGAGAAGACACCACGGGTTAGATTTTATTATTAAGAAAGTACTTTTAATAGTTAAGAGCGGCTGGTAAAATTATCATAACTTCCCCTAGTCTATCAGCGAGGTTAAGTTAAGTTAGGTTATTTTTAATATTCCCTTCGGGATTAGACCCATAGATCCGAGTTTAACGATCGATCATTTTATTTATGAACAAGCCACGTTATTTATGACAAATAGCTTCTAACGATATTCTACAGTTCCGCAACGATGCAAATTTCTAATGTTAAGATTAGCAACTCAAAAGTAAATCGTGATTTGGTCGCGTAAGAAGAAGCGTAAACTCGTGTAAGAGCCAAAGTTCCTCGCGACGTTAAACGGAAGACGACGTTGTCGGTGATGGTGGGTTGGTGGGAGAGGACGTTTATAAGATAGGCATTATTCGCCATTGGGTTTACGCTAACCTCACCTTTGGCGAACATTCGTGTCCGTGTTTCGCTGCAGATGCTAATTTCCCAACTGTTGCTATTTACGACGACACTAAAGCCATGCAAACGCATTAACGAAGCGCACGTATACCGGGCCGCTACACCGCCATAATTACGCGGATATGTAGTTTGAGCTTTAAAACGGAGCTGATGCCACCGACACTTCGTGACCGTTTACATTTCTATACAAGCACGAAAGCACACACGTCGACGTGTACGTTGGCTACCCGTAAAGCGCAAACGCGTGTACACGAAAGAGATAGAGATAGGGGGACGGGGAGAATACGTTTTGCGAGGATTATTAAAATGTATTTTTTCCTCCGTGCCTGTACATTAATTTTTCATCTTTCGCAGTCCAACTTTGAATCTGACTCGACAAAACGCGTCGTTGCGCCGAGTCCAGTGTCGAGTATGACTCGACGTCGCGTATCGTCGAGTGTGACTCGACATTTTGCTTAGATGGAATTGCTAGAAAAGAAATATATAATAACGTATGAAGAATTACTTAGTCGGAGAATAAAAAGCCGGGAAAGTTTGATCAATTATTCGAACATTTAGAAAAGAATTTTAATATTTCTTCAAAGGGGTAACATTTCTTCATCAAGGGGTTAAACATTTGTTTTCGTCTCTCTCTCTCTGCCTCCTCTCTCTCTCTTTTTATCTTTTTTGTCATCGATCGATTCCCGGTAGCGATCCTTGACGCGCCGTCGCGCGCTTTTTTCGCCTCCATGAATGATTTAAGACGGCTGGTCAGCTGGTATACCACGAGGACGTCGAGCAAGGCGAAGCTCGCGGAGGAGAAAAAGAAAGTGGGCCGATGCAGGTGCATAAGTATGCAAGCAACGCGCGTACGCTAGCGTACGTAGTAGGAGAGAAGAGAGGGCAACGACATCGTGTCCTAAATTTGGCCACGAGCCGGCTATAACGCCTTGAAAATAAATTCGCGGAGCTGCTCTCTCGGCGTACTTGCTACTTTGTTGCGATTGCTCGCTCGCGCGCAGTCAATGTTCGTTTAGACAAAGACCTTCTCTGTCTCTTTCTCCCTGTCTGTCTGTCGCGCAGAACGCCTCCATTTAGTCATCCGTCGTAGCTTCGCTCGTTACGCGTCTCAGTTTCATGTGTCACGCGTTATCTACGATGCAGTTTATCGTCCTTTTGTTACTATTGTACTTACGTTCTCCCTCGATTATCGTTTTCCATGATTCTCTTCTTAGTTTATGCTACTTTTCGTCGTTGCGAGGAGATCATTTTCTTTCGTAGTCGAGAACTCGTATCAGCTCGTGGAAATAATTATTATATAGTTTATTTTCTACTAGAAAATTATCATATTTAAATGTATTCTGAGTTTTTTTTTTATTTTTCTAGTTCCTTTTTTAGGAAATTAAAGAAGTAACTTTAATAGGGGATTTGATGGAAATTGTAATCGAGTCCTCGAAAGAATATAATCGTATAATTTTATTTTATTTTATTCGGCCATTATAGAGTAATGTACTTATAGTTTATACCGACGCCGTTTTCTTTATCTTATCCTTTTATTACGTTCATTTGGATTCCCTTCGAACGATGACACGCAGATCGCAGGATTATCGTTTCTTTCCCTGGCGAGAAAGTCGATGAACGTATATACATATATACACACACACACATACACATACATACATACATACATATATACACACACACACACACACACACGTGTACATTCATACGTATGTATAGTGAGGCCCCCCGAGCCGTGACAGTAATTAGCCTTTGAACGGAATAATAGGTTATCACAGCGGTAAATCAGTACCGTTAATGCCCGGCATGACGACATCGCTTCTGCATAACAATAACGCGCCGAGCACCAGCAGCAGCAGCAGCAACAGCAGCAACAGTAGATAGTGGTAGTAGTAGTTGTTGTAGCTGGCGGCTGCGTTTGCTGTTGGCTCGCCCGGCGACTCGTTGTGGATGCTAATCGTGTATTCCTTACGAATAAATCTTCCTAATTAGAATCGTCCGTGTTTCCTTGCCAATTTCGAGAAAAGTATTTGTATTTTATTTTATAAAAAAAATGGTAGATAGTTTTGAAAATGTCCGCGATATATTAGAAAAATGTTTCCAAATTTTTACGAAATCAGCTGGTCTCTCGGCAAGTTAAAAGAAAAAAAGGAAGATATGCTGTACCAATTGTATTGAAAATAGTGTCGGAACTTCGATAAGAGCCGATTCGATATAAGAATACCGGCGAATAAAATTGATGTCGAGTCACACTCGACAAAGTAATGCCAAGGGTTAAAAGAAAAGGGGGAGGGGGGAAAGGGGCATAAGAAAAATGATCGAACGTGAGCACAAAAGCAGACGTATACATAAGTAGACGTAAATTCGTAGAAAATTGATTCGAATAGGGGAGAAGCACCGAGTAGAATCCTATTTTCTTCATGGTATCGTCGTATCGTTGGGATAAACGCTCGATTCTCGGCTTCGAAGACGTGGAAAGCGAGCCGGTTGGCTGCCGGGGGTGTCTGGAAAGGGGTGGAAGCGAAAAATCCGAATAAAAAGAAAAAAAAAGAGAAAAAGAAAACAGGGAGCGAGTGAGCTGGCTGTGTGTGCGCGCGCGCACACTCGCTAGCACGAGAAGAGCGTTCATGGCGAAAATTGAGGCACGGGCAGGGCCGTAGGGAGCAGAAGACGATTCCTGGCCCATTTGAAATGCATTGAATTTTTAAGCACCCTTTCCTTTGTGCCGCTCCTGTGAGATAGTTAACTTCCGGTTTTCGGTCCTAAGGCGTGTTACGTCATAATTTCGTCGAGTGGTAGAGAGAAAGAGAGAGAGGGGGGAGGCAGAGGGAGAGCAGGTAGGTGGAATAGTCGACTCGCAGAAACTTTTACTCAATGTTCGTTTCCAGAGGGTCCGGTTGAATCGAAATTTGCAAGTTAATTTTACCATCGAACTCGACACGGGTTTTCCCCCTTTTCTCTCTCTTCTCTCTCTCTCTCTCTCTCTCTCTTTTAGCTCCTTTCTTCGGTAGAAGCTCCATCGTCACGAGAGGGAAACAAACTCGAACGTTTATCGGCTTTGACCTTTGTCTCGACAATAGAGAGCACGAGTATGACCGATACGATTGAAAGCCTCGCAGAGGAGAAGAAGAATTGCATACAAGCGATCCCTCTCCCTCACTCTCTCTGTCTCTCCTTCTTTCATATTCCCTCCGCTTATCGGGAGTCCTCGATTATTGTTTATCTTCGTTCTTCTTCAAATCGGTGAGAGAGTTATTTGCAGCGAGTCTCGGAGATAGCTCTACTGCTTGTAGCATCGATAAACAAGGTTAGGAGAATCGCAAGAGATGCGGAGAAACGAGATTCTCTCTTTTATACCCACGTACACACGTGTACAGGCATTGTAGGTTATTCTTAAATCGCGTAAAATAAAAAAGGTATATTTTTATGGACGATGACATTTATAACACGCTTCGTGAAGAAAAATAAGAGCACACGTATCGCCGTTGTCGTCGACGTCGTCGTCATCGTCACCGTCACCGTCACCGTGCATTACAAAGGCTCGATAGGGTGGCGCTGGTGCTGCTGCTGTTGCTACCGACGACGTCTTTCGAAACCAATCCATCTCGCGGCTTTTCTCCGTTATATATGTATAGGTCGGTGGTTCGCGTTAGATCGCGAACGAACGATAAAGCCCCACGGAAATGCATCATTCATCGGGCGAGCGTGTTCAAGAATAAACGATCGATGTTATATTTGCGCCGAAGTGGCCCCCGACGTTAAATTAATTATCAGTTCTCCGCCTCGTATGTATGTATATATTGTACCCTCTCTACCCGCGGTATCGCGACTGGCTATCGGAAACGAGGGATAATCGAGAAATGAATATTCACGATTCGCGTGCGTGAACAATAAGCGAGTGGACTATCTTCGATCGCGCGCTCGAATTGCGATTGTTCGATCTCCTTTCTCGATCGATTTTATCGTACGTAATATACGTACGACGATCGGAGATTTTTATTACACGATCTATGTTATTGTCGCTTGAATTAGAAGTTGCGCGAAACAAGTTGTCTCTCTTTCAAATTTTAGCGTAAAAAAGGCACATTTTTGCGTACAACAATTTGTGAGTGTCTTAACATTCCAGATACGATCGCCTCGATACGTTTCGTTTATAAGGTGTGTCAGCTACGATAGAAATTACGATAACTATTTTAAATGAAAGTAAATCAATGTTATAATAATATAAATGTAATTTCTAATAATCATCCTGCTTTGGAAAATACTTTTTTCTCTTTTTTCGCGTATGTTCCACTCGGAAGAACGATTTTGATAAAACGTAAGCGATGTTGGCGCGAAAAACTCCACAGGATACTCGTCCTTGTTCGTCCTCCAGAAATCGTTTCATGGATCCTTGCTCGCTCGATAAAGCGTGCAAGATAAAAGTACGTTACGTAAACGGTACAGCGTGTTAGTTCGACGATCGTAGAGAGAAAGAACGTGAATCGCAACGAGAACTATCCCACGAGTCGTTCGTGGCACCCGATTCGGAAGTATATTTCATCCGGACGTTTATTAATATTTATCATACGCCGGGCTCGTTCTCGTCCGGTCGTTATTTTCGTTCGAGAAGAGCGTAACCCTGCATAAAATCGACGCGCTACGCGCGAAGTGTCCCATTTTAATCGATCCACGCGAATATCGTCGCGTTAAAAACAAATAACAAATTATTTTATAAGACTTTATCGAATTCGCGGTTTATTCCTCTCGGCTGTCATTTTGGTATCGTCAAAATTTTTAATACTTTCACGATTGTGTTGCGTATACGTGTCATGGTCTCGACCGTTTCATTTTGTAACTAAAAAATAATATAGTCGACGAGGGAACATTCAAGCTTATAAATTAAGAAGTTTATTAAAATCGGTTTCGAATAAAAAATAGCCTCGAGTCTGTAAAAAAAGTACATCTGTCAAATATTAGACACTTCTGATCAGCCATTTTTTCCAAAATCGATTTGAAGCGTGGAATGTAAAATATGGAAATTGAAATTTGAAAATATGTACATATAGCCAAAATGTCAGACTCATAAATCTGAATGTCTCCTCGTATAAAAATAAGACGCAATAACGCGCTGCGGTTGAAATAAAAATTTCTTCGCGATAATCCGCGACCAAATTTAGCTTTTTAATAACGTAGCATCCACCACGTCGTCATCGCGTTATCGCGTAAGCATTATCAATATTCTTTTTCACAAAGCCTGACGAATCGTTTCGATCACGTCAGACACGCGCTACAAATTCCCTTTTACGATTTAACGAACACGCCAGCAGCTTGAGAATAGAAGCGTTGCGATAAAATAAGAAAAGGAAAAAGAAAAAGGTACGGAAAATTGCGAGTAGGTGGCGATGCACCGATCCATCCATATACGTCCGCTCTGCTCTGCTCTGCTCTCCTCTTCTCTTCTCTTCTGCTCCTGGAGTTTCAGAATCGTTGGAAGAAGGGTTGGCGAAGGGGACGAAGAGAGGTGAGGGGCGCGAAAGAGAAGAGAGGGGGTTAGAGCGAAGGGGAAGGGAGGACGCAGCAGGGTACACGCTCTATCGAATCGTCCTTGACCCTGAAGCCGCGCTGCATCCTGCCCCGTGCAATTCGCAAAGGATGTACTCGCGTCTGCGCGTTCTCTTGTTCTCTCTCTCTCTCTCTCTCTCTCTCTCTCTGTTTCTCTCTCTGTCGTTCTACTCTCCTTCCACCTCCTCGCCGCTTCACCTCCTCTCTTTCCCTCACCTACTCTTCTACTCCTCTCCTTTTCTCTCTCTCTCTCTCTCTCTCTCTCTCTTTCACGTTTAAACTTGGTACATACATATACATGTTTCTCTCTCTTTCTCTCTCACTCTCTTCGTTTCCTATGCATTCACATTTTTCTCTCTTTCTCTCCTTTCGGCTATCGCATACGTTTACATACAAGTATTCCCTCCCTCCCTCCCTCTCTCTCTCTCTCTCGCTCTATTCGTACACCTTCCTATACTCTATCTCTCCTTCTCTC
>JAIFRP010004408.1:755072-766029 GCA_032403825.1 Odynerus spinipes
AGAATGTGCAATTCAATTTAGTGAATGGAACGAATTTAGTTGTCGATAACAATTATTTTTTTTTTAATAAACGTTTATGACAATTCAATCATCTCATATTTTGTGAAATAACTTTCGAAATACCTACCAATCTTCCTTGTAAGCACTCAAATAAGCGTCACCCGAATACGGGTGACACGGCAGTCAACGTGTTAAGTCAGCTTTACATTTACATTTTTGATTTACATTAGATGAAGATATAAGTCTGATCGCGTTAAGCTAGGTTAGGATAAGGTAGACCACGTTAAATCACGTTAAATTATTTTACACAATTTGTGAAAATTATAAACGTTTCTTTTCTAATTCCTATTTCATTACGATAACTTCGAATTATTTATGTACAATTGTAATGCAAATTTTCAAGCGTAGCATACTGCTTTCAATGGAAATAAACGCGTCATGGTTTTTCTTCCGTCATGAGATTAAAAAACGCGTCTCGTTAAACTTTACAATTGTCACGAGCTGTTCGTTTGAAATTCGTTTTTCTAATAATACCTTAGTAAGCGTTGAAGAATAATATAATACGCGTTAAGGACGCGCTTACGCGCAACGACGAGAGTTAATCTTGTTGCTCTGCTGTTTTTTTACAGGAAAAATTTAAAAAAAAAATAAAATAAAATAAAAAGAACGTAAAATAAAAAAAGAGCTTAAAAACATTGTATAGATTTTAAACTGAATTTTAAATCGATCTTTAGGACGAAGTTTACGAGTCCCTTACGTAATATCGTTTTTTCCACGAACTATGTTGTAAGCCTAATTGCGTCACGATTTCCCTTCGCGTCGTTTTCTCGATCGTTAAAAAGGGCTCGGATGTAATATGTGTGTAAGTTCGTTTTCACCTTGCGCTTCGATCCTACTAACGAACGAACCAACGATTTACAATAATTATGTAACGTTCTCTTCGACACGTGACATTTTTAATTACTCGTGGTATTTGCTAGCGTTGCGTTCCAAAAGATTATTTCGTTGCGATTTGTAAAATTACACGCACATAAACATGCAAATGGTCGCACGAGTCATCCATAAGGAACAAACGTGATAATAGTTCGCATCGTTGAAGGATAAATTTGATTGCTGGGCGGCCATTCAAAAAAATTAACAAACCGCAGATTACTTGTTAGAATTGTTATATTATTCACCATTGAACGTGGGTGACGCCTAGAATGAATGTTATTCTTTGCAAAAGCTATTGAACGTGTTATGAATTTGGTTACATATTTTTTTATGTTGATTAGTTGAAGCTTTGTCACGTTTATAACAATAGTATCTAATTGTAAACGGAAATATGTGAAGAGTCGATAAATTATTTAAATTATGTTTTCTGATATACTCTAGAGCAGTGGTTGTCAATGTTGTATACTTCGCGTACCCCAATGTGTAATTTATGTATCAAATGCGTTAATAGTCAGTTTTAAATTATTACAAAAGAACTTTTATTCGTATTTTTATTTTTACAGAAATGAGTTTCCCACATTAGAAGAAAATATCTCCGTGTTGATAGAAAATCATCGTAGCTTTTAACGACATACGCGATATTTATTCATCGAAAGCAAAAATCGATGAAAAGCAAAACGATTCGCGACGTTTCTCATCGCTGACTTCGCATTCTTCTTTGACGCAGAAGTATAGTGTTGAAACAAGCGATTATGAGCTCGAAGCACGACGATGAGACAAATCGAAGTGCTAAATTCCAAAACGCACTTTGTCGATTGTTTTTCATTGTTAAAATTCTTTTTTCCATTTTTATCGGTGGCAAACAAAAATCTTTTCTTCGGGCAAATTGTCTTTTCAAATTATACGAAAACCTAAACTAACTAATGAAGTTTTTTCGATCCGAAGAAGTATCGAGAGAATTTAAAAAAAATTCCTGCATCGCCAAACGGCTAATATTTAAATAATTTTCTCACGATCCCGAGCAACCGAAAAAGAAAAAGGAAGAAGATCGAACTTAGACCTTGGTTGGTGTAAAATCTGATGACTTCTTCACCGAAGCTAAATAAAAAGAAATCTTTATTCCGGCAATGTCGTCATGATCATTTAGCACTCGATCGTTAAACAAGAGTGCAAACGAATCGAACGATTCTCTTTGTGATTCCGCACTGACACGGTGATGCTCCAAGCATTTTTTACACTCGTTTGAAATGTCAGCCGATAAAGTACAGGCAAGCTCGTGTAATAAGAAACACCCAACGAAACGTCGGTTGGTTTGAATAAAAAAATAATTATATTATCTAGATTCCAAATCGATGTCAATGAATCCAGAGACGCGTACATAGTCGCAGGTGTTAACATTAGTTAACGTCAACTAGTCACTCTTCTCTCTTTTGTGAAAATTAACGTACGAGCAGGCAGTACTAGCCGGGTAAATTTCTCCAAGCAGATTTACTTTCTACAGCCAGCCTATTTTCGTCGATTCTTATTTTTTCTACTCAGTTACGTATCTTAAGCACGTAGGTACCTACGTTTTAGAGATGCTGTATCTTGTTAACGTACGGAACGCGATTGGAGCAAAGTCGAGATTAATATCGTAATTGTTTATTATAATTATACGAAAGGTCGATAAATTGTTAGAAATATTTTCGAAAAATTTGACTCTTGGAAAATAAATTTTGTTTTACACGCAACGATCGATGCGTTAAAGTATCGTAGATTTTTCGCATGGAGAATTTCATTCCTGTACGCGAACTACAGTTACGTAGCGAGAAACTAATCAACGGTAAGATGAACGCGGAGGCCTGTTCTATGTCGTTTTCTGAACCTAGATTCGCCGCGAAGAGAATGTCAGTGTCGACTGAGCCCGCGCGCTAGTGTTTACGATGCTAAACTTAATAACTTTCTTGCGGACCGATTATGAAATGAAAAGTACAAGGAGGATTGACTTTTCTTTTTCGAATTGTCCCTTCCGAAGTGTCCGGTTATGGGTCGTGATTATTAGTAGACGACAAGAATCTCAAAATTTTTACATGCTCCGATGTCGATTGGCGTGCAAAATTCGAAGAGCCGTTAAGTAGATCGCCATGAACTTTCTCCAGAGTGACCATAGAATAATTTAATCGTCTACTCACCTTTTGGATTATTATCGTATCCCTTAAGGAAAACGAGCAAGCACTTCGATCGATCGATCGATCCCGTTCTCGACGCTTGGACGCTTCGAGATCGTTTCCTTTACGTTCTCACGATCATCGTCACCGTAGCAACTTATTTTTAAGAAATTTGGCGAGATTCGCTATGGGGTAGTAGGTTTCGATATAGCGACGAACACTTAATCCACTATCGAAAATTTCTTTTAATTTTCCTTATAATTTATATCACAAACTTTTATAGACGTTCACTTTATCGAATATTCCGTAAAACGTGTCTCTTTGTTCTGCGACGATTTAGAAACGATCGAGAATCAAGGCGAAATCGAGGAGCGACGATTATGGTACGCACGACATGACAGCATTGACAGGACTATTCGGCCCGTCGAAACTGCTGACCGAAAGTTCCTCTTCGTTTGCGCTTCGTACACTCGACTGTGTCGGCTGTCCCTCTTTAACTCATCGGTATCGGGATCGACCGGTCTTCGAGCTCCCACGATTAGTTCCTGAGAGGGGGTTCTGTGAATGGTAGTAGGCATTTCTAACGGTAACGTTCACGGTGCCAGATTTTTGATCACCGTTCATTCTTGGATGCTGTCCTGGTTGCAGGTCGACTGCGTTAGAAATAGTGTCGTATAGATAGCGTAAGTTGTATGATCGACTTTGGGAAATTCAAATCCCTATATTACCAACCGCATGGGATAGGATTGGTAAGGTAGAAAACTTATGGTAAAACATTTAGTCAAGACGATAATGATTATTGCCATATTCCGTAATAGAAATTTATTCTGTCTACATCTGGTACATCGTAAAAAGTATAAATCAAAGGTAAGGGTGTTTAAAACCTACGGTCGGTAAAACAGTAACTTTCGTCGATATAGTCAGAACTCATTGATCTCACTGAAAAATTAGTAAGTAAGAAAGAAAGAGTAGTATAAGCGGCATAAATGATTTAATTAGTGCCATTCTTCGATTAACACCACACTAGTTGATATAATAGAAATTATTTTTCGTATCATCTTTAATTGCAGATTACACATGTGCGACGAACGTAGGTAGGAGGACCGAGAAATAGATATACACATAATGACATTATCGTTGAACAAATAAATTTTTCCATAATTACGGTTCAACGGAAAGAAGTTGTTTACGAGCGTATTATAATTTTAATGTAAAATGCTTCCATTGAGAAGCGGACAGAAATAACCGTAGGAAAAATGAAGTGGGAAGCATTTTTATAAGCATGTTTTTACGAGATACCTCGTCTTCCGTGTCACTCAACAGTGCTCGTCGTGTAAAGATTTTTTATTACCTATTCCTTCGGTAACAATCGATAAAACAACGATATATCAAGGCGCTTAAATGAATTTATCCTCCGACATGATGTAATCGAGCTTGCTTTATTATATATCGACCATTTGCATAAATTTTCTTCTCTCTCTCTCTCTCTCTCTCCTTCTCCTTCGCACTCTTTCTCTCTCCATCTACTCACAAAGCGAAAGTATTAGGAAGGTATTAAGAGAAAGCTTTTCACGCGTGCGAAGGAGCACCGGAGTATACGGATTCGTAATACCACACAGATTTCTATTTCCCGCTCGTCGTAATCCATGAGATTCAAGTAACGCTAAGTCCGAAAGTGACATAATCGTTCGTCCACGAAAAAGGAGCGTTGAAATCGTTTAGAACAGTGGAATTCTTGCTCGATCGAAGGCCAAATCGAAAATGCCTATTCCATGCGATCGATAGATCAAAATAAAGGAAAGTATCGATAACGTAACGCGGATTGCACGGAGGCTAAAACGATAACAGCTCATCTGCATTTACATTACGTCGCGCGAAAAAACTTAACGCGTCCGTTGATATTAATATGCAAATGAAACGATGCAGAGCTCGTCCTCCGAACGCGATAAAAAGAAGAAAAAAACGCAAATGGAATGAATAGCAGTTTATCATCGCGCTCAATCCTGTTGTCATCTTTCGATCCTTAGTTACCGATCGGATCTCGAGAGTTTCGATTCGACTTCGATGGTTCTTCGGTCTGCCGCGACTACTACGTAGCGGAATTCGATGCGAGTTCGTTCGAATGCGTCCACGAGCAAAGTGGTGATTCTTCGAAACGCGGATTTTGCGGATTCGGTGCGGAAAGGTCGAAAACGAAAAACTGGTTTATTCTCTCGAACCGGTTGACCTTGTCACTGATCGGAAACGTGTCAGTGTCGTCGTCGTCGTCGTTGTTTAACGAGGCTTGCACTTGCAGCGTTACTGGTACTACCTTCTATGAGCGTCGCTTCAAAACTGGGTACACCACGTGTTCTGTGAAATAGACGAGACGCACCACTACGGGTTTGAGATTTTTTATAATACACTTTTTTAGCGCAGATTTTAAGTATCGATTGATTTTAAAAATTGATCTTTTACCGATCAGTCAGAGTCTACTCAGATTCGTCTAGTCCACCGTCCAGACTGATGGAACAAATGTAAAATTTAGGCATCGTTGATCTTTGCAAAATTGATACGAACACGATGGTCTCTTTTTAATTTGGTTTAACTTAATTTAATTTTTTCATGTAAAATAGGTTCACTCTAGCCATCTTAATTCGACGTATTTTATTTATGGACCTTTAGTACTAGTATTTTAGAAACTTTAGTCTTTATCTCATTTCCCATTAACAAAAGACGTAACAGTCTTAACGTAACATTCTGTTTTATCATTCAAACGATCAACCAGATCAATTTTGGAAGTTACCATCTCGTTTGAAAACGGTCAACGGCACCTCGATCCCCGCGTTATACTCATGGAGAACGCCCGTTACCTGACAAATCGTTTCCACGTAATACCCCACCATTTTGACACTATTCCTCCTTCGTTTCCATTCGCAAATGGTGAATCACAAGAGATGTCATTCTTCGAATCATTTCTCTCTCTCTCTCTCTCTCTCATTTTTTTCGGTTTATTTTTCTATCCACCTATATCCCTCTCTCTCTCTTTCAATTCCGTTTTCTACCGGAAAACCCACCGAGAGATATTCCATTTAATGGTACCACCAATGAAGCCATAACGGTGACGGCTAACGAAGGTATCTCGGTTATTCAAGGACACCTACGAAGTCATTATCATTAATCGCTGAGAAACTTTCCACCGGTCATCTCTCTCCCCCCCCCCATTTCTCTCTGTCTCTCGCTCTTTCCCATTCCAACTCGATTCGGCATATAAAACATAATACGTGACCCACGTGTGCATTCTCGCGAGCATTCGCTCTTTTTTGTACCAACACATAAGTGCAAAGGTTTACTCGAGAAAGGAACAAAACTAAGAAACTTGTGCTTAAGGAACAAAAAAAATGACAAATCCATTAGCGTCTATACGCGTCGCTACTATTTCCATAAACGGTACACCGTATGCGTGTACCGGGAAATTATAATATTTACAGTCTTACGTAAATACGCATACCCGTTTATGAGCTAATTTTGATTTACAATAACGTAAGGATACATAAAGTAATACATAACACGATGACTACGTAAAATTGTGTATCAATGAAAACAAAACAAACAAACAAATATCGATTTTACATGCTACGCGTGCCATCGACTCTCCCGTATCTATTTCGATGCGGAATAAATAACAAAAATATATCTTTGCCTCCTCGTTTGCACCGTTCACTGGGGATGCTTCTCCTGACGTCAACCCAACCTCATCGTCGACGTTCTTTTCTACTCCCGCTTTTTTTGCTCCACCGAGAACGAGTCGAAGCGAAATCTTTACAACGGGCAACAGGATCAGGATCAGGATCTGCCTCGTCTTCTCTCTCTCTCTCCCTCTCACTCTCTCTCTCACTCTCTCACTCCCTCTCTCTCACTCTCTCTCTCACTCTCTCTCTCTCACACTCTCTCTCCCCCCCCTCTCTCTCTCTCACTCTCTCTCTCTTCTTCTTCTTTTTATCTCATTTCTCTTTCCTTTTGCAATAACTTAAATTTTGATGTATACTACATGTAGCAATCGTTCCGAATCCGTCGATGCGCGTGTCGTCCGCGAACGTTTCTAATTAAATAAAGTGCACAAAAAAAGAACAGTCGCCTACGATTACCAGGAAACGTTCGTTGCACGCAACGTAGCAGTTCCGATAACGATCGATGAAATCGTTTTATTTGTCTTAAGATTTTCTGAGTCACTTTGTAGTAACGTGAGCGAGTCGGGGAAGTTCGGAGGTATACAAAGTAGCTGTCACGCTACGTATGCATTTTTATTATTGGTGGGATGAGAATTAATGGGTTCGTAGGAATGTCGATATCGTATGATTTTTAACGAAAAATGTGACAGTGGTTGGGAGAAGTGATATATTTTGATATATGTATAAGTATAGTTTGTTTTTAATGATCCTAATAAAATATAAACGAATCGTTGAATGATTTAGAGATTATCGATTTATGATCACAAGTTAGAAAAAAGGGAACTGGCAAAAAGGAAAATTTCCATGCCATGGAATATTTGATAACGGGTATCCTTTTTCTTTTTTACACTTTTAAACGACGATGACGATGGCCGTGACTCGATAAAAATATTCTCCCATTGATAAATTTAATTTATCTATAGCTTCGAATCTCACTCGCGCGAATAGTATATATGATTTGTATATTAATAACAAAAAGAAACCCTAGATCAACAAATTCCCTTGGCAGACGATTTTCCTTATGAAAATTCTTTTCTTTCGGTTCGGCAAAAGATTAAACGATTCCTTTAAAGAATTCTTCCGCAATCGATACGACTGCTACTACTTCTTCTTTCTCTTTTTTACTCGTCATTTTTTTTTTTTGCTTACTTCATCCAGCACGCGCACCGTTAATTATGTACGTTTAATCTTCCGTCTTCCACAGACATCGTCTCGAGCGTCCATATTTATCGGTATTACCTCCATTTTTTTGCTCCTCTATCCCACCTCGTCCGATTCTTTCCAAAAGAAATATAAATCGACTAGCGAGGAAGAGGAAGAGAGATGGAAGAACGTCAAATAACACGTACGGTGTTTACTGCAAATCAATGGAGCATCTCGCTTATCCCGATGAGATGGCAGTGCGGATCGATCGCTCGAACGAGATTTATAAGTTCAACGAGTGAATCATTAGCGGTGTGAAACGAATCGGGAACGATTTCTTGAAAATTTGGAGGTAAATCAACGCTACTCGTTCGTCTATCTAAATTAACACGCGATTTAATTTTCGCGCCGAAGTGATCGCGCGATAGATTTCTGGATCATATTTATTAATCTGACAGTTAATTGGAAATTTATATGTCATTATTTACAGAAAACGATTTACAAATTGTTTAGAATGCAAACTTGAAAACAACGAAAGCAAAACGAAAAGGAATGCAAATCTCTATGAAATTATGAATAATTTATCATTGACTATTACAAATTGCTATTTAATTACTATTCAGTTACCTCTTAGGATAACACTAAATTTAATATCCGCAATTAATATCCATAATTAATAACGAAGTAGTTCGAGTTATTCGGAGCACCCTGTATACACGCGAGTCCAGTTCGCCAGCGATCTCACTCTCGATCGTTCATATAATGAACGATTTCGGCAAGAAACCTTGACACCGAACTGAAAATTATTCCCGCCGATTTTCGCGAATCTCAAACAGATTCGTTCATAGCCTTCTCGCGAGTAGTGAAGGTTAGACTCGGCGACCTTCGCGAGACTCGTCCTTACTCCTTCCCGCATTTTTATGTCCATGCAAATCCCGAGCGACGATTTTTCTGCTTTTTCCTCTACAGCCGGAGCCAAACGCGTTCCGTGAATTTCAAACGACGGAATAGAAGTATAACATACGAGGAGCGACCTTGCTTTTTTGCGAAATTTCGTGAACTTTGCGCACGTGAATTCCGTGAGAAAGTCGAAATAGTGGAAAGGAAGTTTAGGTCGGCGATGAGGAGAGAAGGAACGTAAAGGTTAGGCCCCAACGATGAGGAAACGATAAAAATTCGAACGACGACGACGACGACGACGACGACGACGACGACGACGTTAATGACGACGACGATGATGATAATGATGGAAGAAGCGAAAGAAAAAGTTAGGAGAACGATTTAAAAAAGAAACGCACGCTCGCGAGGAAATAAAAGCGTTAGCGAAGAGCCGCGACTTGTTTATGCTGCACCGTATTAATAACCGAAGGATACGATTTATCCTTGACTTGAGTCCAAAGTGTCCGTCCGTTTCGATACGTCGTCGCGTCGGTATCGATGATGATAACTTATGAATTTAATGATGCCGAGTAGTATCTACCTGTCGGCTGACACATGACGCTCGAGAACGTACGCGACGACATTTTGCCTCCTCGCTTCCGGATTGGTTTCTTGCACCGTGCCGATGACGTTCGTAAAGTTAATTGCTTTTTATACGCTCGAAATCACTTTCCTGCGCGATCCTCTCGTCATCGTTCTTCCTTTTTTCGTTACGCGGATTCGTCGTCGATTCGCTTTCGTACGGGTTTGTTACGTCACAGAGGAAAAGAGGATCAGGTGGGCTCGAAATTAGTCAAGTAGATCGGAAAGTCGATGGTGTTAAGTTTATCGGCCGAGCGAGTCGAGAATTTAGAGTCGTTAATTTTATTAGAAGATGATTTCCAAGAAGATTTCCAAGCGGTGGCGAAAGGAATACGCGGTAATTTTGCAAGAAAGACGAAATCTTGGCAAATCGTTCAATTTCACTTCCCGCGCTCGTTTCATGGAAACGTGGAATATCATTTTTTGTTTTTGCATTGTTTTTTAGGATCATTCTTGTTACGTGACTCGTTCTCGACGCATAACGCGATAGGGTTTATCCGGAGATAATCTAAGGACTATCTTTCGGAAAACGTGACGAATACGTTTTTTTCTTTTCCGACGGAATTGTAATCGTCGATTTGCAGATACGTAGCAGGTTATAAAGAGAATTAGGCGGACGAGTTTTGTAATCGATTCGTATGAATAAAGATCGAAGTATGAATATGAAGATCGTATGGAAGATGTAGTCCGACTCGAATATCGAAGAGAGAATTTTTATGTTTTTCAATCGTTCAAAATGCAATTTTTATATTTTACGAACTTATACTAATAACTTAATTAATATTAATAACTTATACAGGTTCGACAGGTCGTAAGATTTGAATTCATGAAACATAACATTATACAAAGATTATTAGTAATAATCAAAGAATTACAAATAACAAAAAATCGATAGAAATTATTTTTATTACTCAATAAAACATTATACATTACTTTGATATAAAAAAATTTATCCACTCTCAACTTATCCCATGTTACGAAATATCAAGGTATCTAAACCCAATCAGCTTAGCATTCCAATCGCAAGAAATGAAAACGCAACCGAGAAAATTCTTCGTCTCTACCTGGTTCAACATCGCGACTCAAAAAACGATTGGTCAAAACACACCTATCGGCCCGCCCCCGAGACAAAAATTCATGTCCGAACGATCCCCAAGCTTCCCACGTCCACTATTCTCGTAAACTCTCTGAATCGTCGAGAAAAAAGGAAACCTTCCAGGAAAACGCAAAGAAAATCGCAATTTGGCTATTCAGGCTAACAACAGGCGAGCGAGCGGCGAGCGAGCGTCGTTCCTGTCCCGGGGCCCAACCGACCAACCAACATTCCCCACCTCCGAAGGCTCGGCTCTCTCGACGCGAGAATCGAGTCCGAGTCACGGCGTCTTTTACCAGACGACTTCGGTGTCTTGCACGAGGCCTTTGATTCCTCCATTCGTTCGGGAGCCGATCGAGCCAGTTCTCGCTGGCATTGCGAGCGAAACGTTTCGCGCTCTCTTTCTCTCT
>JAIFRP010004408.1:780267-793482 GCA_032403825.1 Odynerus spinipes
TCAGTGTGGATTTTTCCAACTTTTGTCAAATTATTCTCACGGTATTATTATTATCAGTAAAATATTTTGACGTTCCTTTCAATTTTAACACGACAAATGAACATTACTATATTCCCATATAATTTGTACGTTTGAATTACTTTTGATTCTTCTCATCCTGAGTCAAAGTATCGATCACCATATAAGGTGCCTTAGTCTGCTTGCGTATCACGTCGGTTCTTCTAGTTTGCCTACAAGAACAGCAACTATCGCAAGTCGGCCCAGGAAAAACGAGTCTCATCGTGGCCTCGACGCTCTTCAGTATCTTATTTGCCTCCCTCTCCACTTTCATGAATTCCTCATCCGCGTTTAACAGCCACTCTTGCCAAACCTTCGACAAATTCTTTCGACCACTCGGATATATCTTTTTCGGTCCATCGCCAATCTTCAGTATGGTGAAGAATCTCTCGTTACTGTTCGTTGGCGTGACGTTTGCGACTCCTGTCATCTCGTAAGTTACAGGACACTGCGGGGGGTCATCGGAGACACCGGTTATCACAAAATGTGCGTCTTTTTCTCCTAGCCAGGATTTCTTGTTCTCTCGTGGTGGATGCAGCGTACCTAACAAGTTTATAATAAAAAATTCGTAATCGTTTGTTTAAATTTTGACAAAAACGTTTTGAATAAATAAGATAATTTATACGGTACACCCTGTATATAGTTAAATCTATTCGAAGGTGTGTGTGTGTGTGTGTGTGTGTACACACATATATATATATATATTTTACCGCAAATTTTATATTTCACTGGACCGGATTTCTTTTCGCTCAGCCCGGAAAGCGTGAAATCGAAAACCTGATTTTCATCAGGCAATCGAGGGATATCAAATTCGTCCATTTGTTGCCTTTTATCGGAGTCTTGATAACTCGAGTCACCGTCAGCTCTCGTTCCCTTTTCCCCGCGTCTCGGTGAACCTGGCGATTTAAGATCGTAATAATTTCTCTTGTTAACAATCGTTCCGATTTATTATTAACCTCTCTCTCTTTTCGGGCCATCTTTTAAGGCTCTAGAACCCGTCGAAGGATCCCCTTTCGTAGTTTTATCGGTAAACTCGATAGATCGAAGCTTCTCTTTGTAAGTGTGCTTTAAATCTTCACCCGTCGGTAAAATCATTTTCGGTATCGGTATCCTTTTGCAAATATCTCGCCAGTCTTGCAAACGATTTAAGTAAGTCGACCAATCGGGACGCGTGAACAACTTTTCCTGGTACGGTGAACTCATCTTTTGTATCGGCGGTACTTTCGTTAAAACGGCTAGAAATTGGGCGTGATCGATTAAAAGATTTACGGGAGCTGGTCTGTTTTTTACGTAAAGAAAAAAGAATATTGTTATTACGTTTCGGAGGAAATTGCGGCTTTGCAACGGGAGGCAATCGTTTGTGTAATTCGAGAATAGTTTCGGGTAACGTCAAGAAAGCAATGCCGGATAAAATTATTCTCTCGTTACAGTCGTAGCTCTTCTCTGCAATAAAAATGTAATTATTAGCAAAAACTTACGTTTGATAAATTTAAATAACCAACATGAGAAATAAATAATAATATAAATGAACAAACTGTAGCCTTCGTCTTCGAAATAATTGCCGGTTAATAATCTGTACGCTTCTCGCAAGAAATCGATCGCCTTAAACTCGCACGATCGTTGCATTCTTCTTATCACTTTCGGATCTATCGTGAAGTACGTCGATACCACTCCCAAAGCTATAAGTGTTTTTTGAGTACGGCCGGTTACCATTTGCTTGTAATCCGCGCGTATTGCATCTTCCAAAATGATTAAATTTCGCATCTGATAATTTACGGATAGTCAGCATTTTATGAATTATCAATTAACTGCAATTTTACTCGTGCGTTACCTGACTGATCGAGAAATCCTGATACCATCGTGGTCCAATGGCGCCTGTCATTTGTTTCAACTCAGCTTGCACTAATAATGCACGATAGAAAAAGTTAATATATCAGTTTAGACATATGTTATATAAATTAATATAAAATATTTATATTATATGTATATCTAATATAACAAAAATATATAAGTATTATTAAATATACTGCTTATATATATTTTATACTTTAACAAATCTATTTTATATATTAATATATAAATTTGTTAACACGCGTATAAAACATAAATTTTTAATACACTCACAAAGTATAAAAGTAAAATGTTTGAATAACATTACCAAACTATACCTTTCTTTCTCCCAATACGAATATTCTTCCGTGTCTCTTCGATATTCTTTAACAATCTATCCTCCCAAAAAATATCCTTAGCCAATGCGAGCTCTTCCTCGAGGTACCACTGAATCGGTCCATTCATCGAAGACATAGCAAGATTTTCGTGCCCAAAATCCGTAGAACCAAAGTGAACATCTTTACCCTTCGCCGCTAGCTTCTTCGACGAAGGGTCCATGAAGTTTGTGCGAAATTTCATCACCGGACATTCTTGTACCGTGTTTATCGCTGTCAGCGAAGACGTGAAGGGCGGCTTACGTTGATTGTATATCGTCAACGGATCGAAGTCTTCCGCTGTGCAGCAAAAATCAACCGGTTTCAATCGCCTGGCCCTCTCCGCGGCTCTTCTTAAAAATCGAAGATATTTTTCTTTTTTATTTTTTTTTTCACAGAAATATTACGAACGAGATCATTTGTAGGATGTTTCGATATCGTTACGGTCATCGCGCTTACCTTTTTCGACGCGTCAAAGATCGAGCACTGGAGTCCTTGGACTTTACAGAAATTCGAGACATCTTGACTGGAGGTGTGTTTGGATTTGCCGGGAAATTAAAAAGGAAATTGTACTTGTTAATTTAGAGGATCCATTTTTGTTGTTGTTTGGGGTGTGTTTTTGAGAAATTTCTTTTTAGGCAGCCAAATTTTTATGCGGGACGTTTCATGTGCCAAGAATGAGATGCATGTTATGTCAGTGTTAATCGATCATGATGCATTCGTCGTTCGATTGTTTTATCGTTCAATCAGAATTCACGACACTATTGTGGTGTAATATTATTTTTTTAGATTATTATAATATATATAAGATACGCAATACTTAGCGTTAAGAATACTCGTGTTTTATTATCTTTTAGAGTAGTTTACAGAGTACATGGTTAGTATTATTAATCATATTTATCGTACCACAAAATGAACACAGTTTATTTAAGAGCACGTGATCGGAATATTAATTTGGTCACGTAATAATATTAAGCGATTAATCGGCAAAATTTTCTACATTTTTAGGCCTCGCCAACAGTTTGGTCCTTGGTGAACAAACGGCTTTCAAAGCTGATCGCCTCACTCTAAAAGGATCGCGTAGCTTTTTTGAGTTGGCATTCAACATGGCGGAATTTCTTGGTACCGCTAATTCCGTGACTCTTTTCGACACTGTAAAATTCATCGGTCAAGCTTTACTCTTCCAAAATTACTTTCCAAATAAATATATTACAACGAATAAAAAATGTAAGAAATAAAAAATCTCCAAACCTATTCCAAGCGAGGCTCCTTTCTTCATTTTTTTGGACGCACTCGGATCATGCGAGTTCTGCGATACTTTTGGAATAATTTCCGATTGAGTCAATCTTCGAACGTATTTCGTGCCTTTTACCAAGTCCTGTACATTCTCGTTACATTCCTGCGTAATCGTTCGGAACAATAGTAAATTCGACGAGCGATTTTATTGAATTATACTTCAACATTATTAAAGAAATAAAATTACCGTGCGAAGCGAAGACTTTACTCTTCTCCTTTTTTTACTTTTTTCTATCTTTTCGGTCGACGGCTCGTTCTCCGAATTCATGTTCACCACTTTTCTAGGCGTACACCAATCGGATTTGAAGGTTCCATTTTTCTTCCACATTTCATAGTTATCTTAATTTATCGAGATGGAGAAAAACGTCGTGAAATAGATATTTTCGTAGACGGGGGCCAGCACTGTAGAGATCTATGTATGGAAATTTAAAGGAAACGCCATGATCGCGATATACACAGCATCGTAACGCGTGAACATTGAAATTCTTTGAGCGTGAACACCGTCGAAGGACGAGGAGGAGTAGCGCTAATTTGTTTCGGCAAACTCGCTGCCTTCACGCTCAACATACAAAATTTAACCCCCCCACAGGAATTTCAAAATTGACAAGTCTCCGTAAGCAAAATTTTTTACAAAATTCTTTAAAAATTCCACACACAAAAAAAAATAGTCTCGAATTATCTACTACCTCATTACGAAAGAAAAGTACCGTACGACATGAGTACTGATGATTCCACGCAAAAGCATCCGAGATACGAGAAATTGGCAAAACCGAAATTAAAGATCGACAGGACCAGCAACGTTAATCCATACAAAGTACGCGTAAACGTGTAAAAATGTTAAACTTAGACGTTAGATGTATCATAAAGAAAGCAAATGTGTCATGGACGACGTTTACGGTATTTCAGATTAAACCATCAGCTTTATCTTATCAGATCACCGACTCGCTAAACAAACTTGCTCAACCTAAACGAAGAACCGACTTAAATCTTTACGATCTTCCAAGTTCATCGACTCGAACGGCTGTCACATCGAACGAAGGTTCTTTTTCATTCGTTCCATTTCCAATAAGTTTCTTAGTACTTTACGAAAAGAATTTGTAAACTTTTTCCTTTATTCGTAGAACGGCCGGTAAGGCAGAGATTGATAAATAGTAGCGAAGAATCGAGGAACATCGTAGATCTCGGGAAGAAAAAGAATCTTTTGGATTCTTACGCTCGCATAACAGCGTCGAGAAATAGACGATGCCCGAAACGTTTGCGCGAGTTGGCTAGGCCCAGCAACAAGAGGACCTCGATCGGTAATGAAGAAACCTACGGAAATTTTGGTAAAAATTTTTACCAAAACACGAAGAGCTACCCACCCAGAGCTAATGCAACGTTCGGGAGCCAGAGCAGAAGATGAACTTGAAAAAATGATTCCCTACTCTTATTATGCATTATCATTCGAATAATTGATCGCGTGTATTTTGGTTTCGTATAAAATTCAGTAAACTTGAAATAATTTTTCGCACTTGCTGTTTTGATTGAACGAGTAGCACGATGTCGGTATATCGCATTATTTTTATTAGTCGATTCATTTTATAAGAGAATCGAAGCATCACGTAGCCGTAATTTCCTCTTTTGAAGATTTTACGCAGAAGTTGGAGGCACGACTTTGCATCAATTGTATAGTATTCAAACAAAATATGTAGGGTAGCAGAGATTAAACAATCGACTACTAATAGTACGAAGTTACTATGGATTAAATTTCACACACACACGCCAAATTTCTGTCTCGGTCATGTTTTTCGGAAATCAACCTTCTAAATTTTTGTTAACCAAATTCGTGTTTCGGTAATATTTAAACAATCATGTCTAAAATGAATCTTAATATCCTGCTCAAGCTTATAAATGTAAAACCGGTAAAAAGACATCGCGATGAAACCCATAACCTAATCTTTGCCATCGAGGTTACGTAGTCAATCGTCTTCGCAAAACTAACAAACTCGGTAAATGCCTCCAAGAGTACAAATAGCAACGGGTCGTGCAGCAGCACGTACGCGTGATGTTGACCCTAAAAGTGGTGGTGCTAGTACAAAAAATGTTCCTGCCTTGAAACGCGTTGGCGCCGCATCAAAAAGCGGTAAACGGGCGAAAACGGAGAAGGATGCTTCCAAGTGAGTCAGGAAATAATTCATAGAAGAACACGCGTGAATATATAGAATTAGATCGCTATACGTGTTTCCATTTGCATCACAGGCAAAAGAAACGATACAAGCTACGTTTAAAGGGATGGTTGAAGACACCAGCTGATTGGGCCCGTTTCGATGCCTGGGCAAAAATTAATGCCCAGCCAAAGAAATATCCGGAACCAGAGCCAATCGTAAGGTCGTGGCCATACCGACCGTATGTCGTAACTAATGTTCTGTTTTTTTCTTTTTACTCTTTTTAGATCCGACCTTCGAAACCACTCTACCAGTTACTAAAAAGGATCGAACTTTTGATCGAGCAACCAGAACGAACTGACCCGCGTGAACATTGCAAGCCGGTTGAAACGCCGGTCACGACAGCGGCTTTGAACGCGATATTAACGAAACGGCTTTTGAAGTTGGCCTTACCCAAACTCCGATTGGAAGATTACGGCCGAGCATTACCCGTTACGATATGCCGTGCGACTCTGTGTTACCTTCCCAGCAAAAGGATCATATGTCTGAGTCAACCGCGACTCCACATACGCGAAGAATGTAAACCTGTCGCTATACCTAGCGATTCGAAGGATAAGCGTTGCTTGCAGAGAAGATTATGCGAGCTCGTGAAAAAATTGGCCGAGTGTCCCGAGGGTTTGACCGATGAGGAAAGAGCGGAACTTTTTACGTCCGGTGGGATTAGAAGAACCGCGCTCGAGTATAAGGTTCATTTTCGAAAGATTCTTTTTTCTTTGAATACCGAATTTCGTTAAAAAATATTTTATCGTCTCTGATTTCGCATTAATTTGTCACTTAACGATAATTATACCAACGATCATCTTCTGATTCATCAGATCACACCATGGATGGACTTCCTGGCTTTGCCATGGTACAAGAACATAAGACCGAGACGCGACAAGAGTGCCAAAGAATGGAAGAAAATGCTTCTGACCGATCTCGAGGTCAGAGGCAAACGAGCTCTCGAACAGCAGAAGGCTGTGAAGGAGAAGAAGAAGAAAAAGAAGCAGAAGCAGAAGAAGGGAGCGAAGAAAGGACAGGAGAAGAATAAAGGCGAGGGTGACGGGACGGAGGGGAAAGCTACGGATCAGACTAAAGAGGATGCCAAGGACACGGAAGCTGAGAAAAAACGAAAACGAGCTAAAAACGCTTGGAGATATGCGCCATTGCCCTATAAGTCACATTCGGATGCTTTCTTGGTGAAGAAGTCAGCTTTGGGGATAGAAGGTAAAATCTTCGGCATAATTTCGTTTTATATTTCAATAATAAACGTTTCATTTAATTCTTCAGTCTCGCTTTTAATTTTTCTGCTCCGTTAAGTGTTCTTAGCTCCGCTCGTTATCATTTTTTATTATCATTTATTTTTCTTTATCTTTCGGGCTCGCAGCTTCGCCAAGAACGCTCGAGCTGGCCAAAGCGAGAGAACGTAAGGATTTAACCACGAAGAAAAATCCATTCGTCGTGAAGAAGGGTGCGCTAAGTGCCACGAGTTCCGAAAGGGTTTCCAAATTAGCTGAACCCAAGAAACCGTTGGATCCCGTTGAGAAACGTGAACCTCGCGAGAAGGATACGGACGCTTTATCCGAAACCGGTAAATCGAAGGAATCTCGAATACGTCGATATTAATAAAGAAAAGATTTTATTCTACATAACTCATTTCGATTTTATAGAAATACGGAAAGGTCTTGCCGAAAACGAAACCGTACAAAATGGGCGAGTGTCCGAAAAAGGAGGAGAAGAAGGAGGAAGAGAAGAAACCGAGACCTATCGATCCGATCGTCTATGAAGCGACCATAGATCCGTGTATTTATCCAGATCTAGCGAAGAAACAGAAGAAGGAGAGACAAAGAGCCGAAAAAATTTGGGCGGAGAAACGCGAGCGACGAAAGGCGAAACAGAACGCAAGAGACAAGGAAAAGAAAGAAGGGCAATAATAGATGATTTCGGAATAATCGATGAACTCGTACGCTTTGACGAATTTATTTGCTCCAAGAAAAATATCAAGGTGAGTATTTAATTATCGATTGTTTTTTAAACTAGAATTTTGTTGATATAATCGATAAAAGAATCGCTAATTGTGTAAGCGCAACCGATAAATGATTCGATAAGCGTAACGAGTCTAGAAACATACTCGACTTGTTAAAAATTCATCAATACTCATTGATATGTGTTACACAAAAAAACACACGGAAAAAAAAGATCTTTAGCCATGCGATAGCCCGAAACGGAATTTCCATTTTCTTATCTGGACGGTTGATCGTTATGTATTGCAACATCGGAAATAGCAAAAGGAGAAAAAACATTTAGTATTTGAACCCTGTTCAGGCCAATGTAGAGTAAGACCCGTCATCACGTGTCATTGCACCAGCGTCCAGTTGTCGAGCGTGACTCGATCTTTTTTTACTACTTTATCTTATTCTTTTTTTACACTGAGCATAAACAATTAATAATGCCTGTATTGGTAACTAGTATTCGAAAAATCAATTAAAGTTAAATTAATCTTAAGTCAGACTACTTGGAACGAGAAAAAAATTTTATCCGCCAAGCGTAAACAACATTAATTTTAATTACGCCACGTAACTTCAAGTACAAAGATCGTTCTCCTTACATCTCGTCTTATTCGATAACTCCGAATATCGCTTAATATAGATAACCGCGAGGAAGATCATTTTCAAAACGATCGATCGATCTTTTACGAATAAATCGTCGAAATAAAATTGATCTCAAACCGATCGAGCACATCGCAACGGGAAACGATCATTTTTCTTGATAATAAAAATCACGAAGCGTCGTTCGATAGGATCATAAATATCCCCCGTGTCCATTTACAGAAGGATAACCCGTTTGGAGGCGCGCGATAATCTAAAGACGCTACGTCGGCGAAGTAAAATGTAAAAAAAAAAAAGATTTTCGTCTCTACGCCTGTGCGATCTCTTCGCTCTTTATTAAAAGCACGCTCGACCTCATGAACGCGCGCGCGCGTGTGTTCGTGGAAAACGGTAATTCCCGTACCCCACCCCCGGCTATCTTTTCTTACAAAGCACCGTATAAATTGTTTTACTTTACCTTCGAGTTCGCCAATTCTTCGACAAACGTGCTTCGTGCTCATCGCGAAGCAGCTGTGCGGCTTTTGATTAAACATTGTACGGATATTGTGTCGAAAAGATAGGCGCGTAAAATCTTACAGCTATGGCGAGGATACTCGTGTTCGTGTTAAGTGCCTTTTTTGTATTAACAATGGCGGAGAAGGATTCGGATAATCCGATAGTAGAGGCGCCGATTGGGAAGATTCGTGGTTCGATTTTTACCTCGAGATTGGGTAGAGAGATTTATTCCTTTCGTAGCGTGAGATACGCCGAGCCTCCTGTCGGTGAACGACGTTTTAAGGTGAGAATTATTTTTTCTTTGAAGAAAGACAAATATCGTAGATTTCATGTTCCCACGGTGGATAGTGATTAGTGATACCGCTCGAGCGAGAATTAATTCTCTTCATACGCACGTTAATTCGTACATAATTGCATAGGTTGTAAGACGATCTATGTCAGCGGTTGTCAATCTATTTATAAACGTGTACCGCCAAAGTAAACATTCAATTTATCGTATCAAGTAATTTAAAAAAAATAAAAGACGTATTGAAATAATTATTTATGTTATATATATATATGTAACATATATAAAAAATATATATATATAATTAAATAAAGAAATAATTGTAAAAGAAAAAAGAGAGAGAGAAATGTTACGGTACCTTACAATATCATTTAACGACATACATATGTATGTACCTAACAAGTTCTTCCGCTTAAAGGAAGTGGTACATTTTCGCGTACGATGTGCGCTTGAGTCATCATTGAAAGACACCAGAAACATCACATGAATCACCATCGTACGATGTCAATAACATAAATCGTCTGCGACGTACCTAGCGGCGATTTTCGTTATATTGCAATATTTTACTTTCCATTTTTTCAGGTGGCCGTTCCGGCAGCAGACTGGAACAATATCTACGATGCTACCAAAGAGGGTCCAGCCTGTACTACTTTGAGCAAGACACCGATATCCGAAGATTGTCTACGACTGAACGTTTATACCACGAAGGTAATTTCGAAAATTCGACGAAGCCAATTTACTTCCGATCAAATTTGGCAAAATTTTGGTACAATTGATATTTTTGATATTTACAGTTACCTTCGAAACATAAAAAAGATGAACACTTCAAAGGTCGTCCAGTCTTGGTCTTCTTCCATCCTGGTGCCTATTACGTCTTTTCCGGTCAAAGTCGATTTTTCGGACCAGAGTATATCATGGACAAGGACATCGTGTTGGTGACGGTGAATAATCGAATGGGATCACTAGGTACAAGTTCACGTCGCATAAGATAAACGATACTATACGAATGATCGATAATTCTGTTTACCTTGTTGTTAGGTTTCCTTAGTACGGGAGATTCGCAGGCACCAGGGAACATGGGCCTGAAGGATCAAGTCGTAGCCCTTCGTTGGATCCAGAGGAACATAGCAGCTTTCGGAGGAGACCCTAACTCGGTTACCATCAGTGGTTACAGCGTTGGAAGCTTCAGCGTGTTACTGCACATGTTGTCGCCGATGTCGAAGGATCTTTTCCACCGAGCAATCGCCATGAGCGGTTCCCCGTTAATGTTGAAAACCTATCCTACCGATCAGAAGGACTTAGCTTTGAAACAGGCGGTACTGTTGGATTGTCCAACGGACACAACGGAATCCATGGTGAATTGTCTGAGAACGAAACCGGTCGAGAACTTCACGGAAACCATGGACAAGTTTTTCGTAGGTTTTGCATGGAATTTAAAGGTTGTTCGATGGATGGGATTAGTTTCATGATCCGTATGTTTTTTTAGGAATGGTATGGTGATCCGATATTGATATGGTCGGCGGTTATCGAACCAGAAGTGCCGGGCGTGGAAAGGTTTTTACCTACCGATCCTCTCCAGTTGATCAGAGAAGGCAAGATCAACGATGTACCGCTTATCATTGGTACGACCAAAGACGAATTCGGTGGCATAGTTACCGGTGAGTTACTCGTGAACCGTTCACCTTGATAAGGTGATAACTTAAGATATACAGACAGTAGAAGAAGCTTCAAGATCGATTCAATTGTCTCCGTATGTTTTAGGTTTTGAATATCAATACAATCATGGTAACACCTCCGTGTTCGATGATCTGAATACAAAGTGGTATAACATCGCACCTATTAGTTTTATGTACGAAAGAGATACACCTCGCTCGAGGTACATCAGCCAAGAATTACGCCGGTTTTATTTCAACGATCAACCGGTCAGCCGCGACACGTACGATGGACTTGCTCACGTGAGTGAATCGTAGGAGTATCCTTTCCTTCGATCGAGGACCAATCTTCGTAGCTAACGGAGCTATTCGTTTTTCAGATCTACGCTGATAGCGTTATCATATTCCCAATCCATCGCGTTACACAGCTGTTTGCACAATATAGCTGCGAGCCGGTGTATTTCTATCAGTTTACGTATCAAGGACGCTACAGTTTCAACAAATGGAACGATACCACTCCATACGGTGAGGGAGACTTGGCTAGAGATTAATCGTTTAATTCGATTGTATTACCAACTGAGTTATCATCGTTGATGTTTCAGGAGTGGTGCATCACGACGATCTACAATACCTATTCTACATGAAAGAAATCTTCCCTTTCTTTAACGCAACCTCACCCGAAATTCCTATGGTGGAACGCTACACCTCTATGTGGACCAATTTCGCACTGACCGGTAAACCCATTCCCAAAGACGACGAAAACTTCAAGAATGTAGTATGGGAAAGATACGCGAAGGAGAAGGACAACTATTTGGACATTAATTTACAGCCTACCATGAAGCAGGGTGTTTTCCCCGAAAGAATGCAATTCTGGGACAGATTATTCCCTCTGCCACCCCCATCGCATCCCATCAAGCATTAAACGACAAAATCAAATATTTAAGACAATTTAAACATTACTTTCATTTCATATACAATTTGTAACTTCCGCAACGCACTTATAATCGACTAGACTTTTAAATTAGGTAGAGCGATTTGTTCTTCCTACTAACCATCAAACAAGACAAATACAATCGCAACGTTTATAAGCAAACTCAGTTTTTCTTTTATTATTATCCTTAGATGCGTGCGTCGAAATGATGATTCGATGACGTTAATGACTCTTGAACGAGCTAAAAGGAAACTCTCGAGTATCTTGTTATCGAATGGCTGTAATTTAATAATATTGTCTCGACCGGAAAATTCGTTCCGATTTTAAAGAAAAATTCAGAGATAAAAATTTATTTATTCGAAGAACAAAAATCGATTAATTTACAAAAAATTCCATCAAATATGAATAGCGTTTGCCCGTGCCATTTAAAGGGGCAATAATATCGTCCGGCGATATTTTATTAAACAATTCGATTTCCGTCATACGAGTCATTCCGTCAATCTATTGTATATCTTCGCGTTGCACAATCGGATCACGTTACTTTCCTGTCCGTTCCAACACGGAAACTTTCAATAGTTTCTATCATTTCTTAGTAACAAAATAACGTAATGCTCATAGAGTATATACATATGTATATAGATATATTTCGTTCGTGTTTCTAATTTTCTACGTAAACGCGACTATTTTCCTTTTCCACTAAAGAAATTAAAAAAATAATCGTCCATCTTCGTCCACTTAAAAAAATAATCGTCCCTAAAGAGATTAGCACGTGACGTTGAACGATGGAATGAAAAATAGATTTTCATTCCACTTCATTAATTTATCAACAAACGGAACATATTATCCGCCTTTCCTTACTAATTTATGACCCGAGATATTTATACAATGACATTTTTACAAAGTCGATTAATAGATATCGATTTGCTTGTTTGTACGTAAGGTCAAGCGTATATCGATAAGCGGAAGGAATAATAAACGCATGATTCTAATAAAAAGGTATTAGCTCGTTGCAAATCCTCTAGCAGCCGTAGACACACGTCACGCGACCAATATATACGAAAAGTGATCTGACATGAGTCGTGCTAGAGCACGAGTCGGAATTCCCATTTTCTTATCTGACTGACCTACCGTGATGTATTACTACATTGGTAGCATATATAATAATTTCGAGAATCCCGTGTATGTGTTATGTAAATAAAAAGGAAAACGAAAGCAGAGTAGACAAAAGTTCTATCGAAATAATATTTAATATAATTTAATAAATACAAATAAACCCCCCCAATTTTATCTCGTCACTTTCCTCGACTTTACTCGATAGCTCGAAATATCGTTAAACTAAAATGTCCGCGAAAGAAAGAATTTTCAAAATGAACAAAAACTTATAAATAAAAAGACTTATAAAATTTATATTCAAAGCGATCGAACCCTCGTGACAAGAAACGATCCCTTATCCTGTTTGCGAGATAAAACCGAGAAGAACCACTCGATAGGATCATAAATTT
>JAIFRP010004408.1:797299-808527 GCA_032403825.1 Odynerus spinipes
AAGAAAAAAAAAAAAAAGAAAGGAAATCATAACACGTGGCATCAGCTTACCGCACAGTCCATGAAGTATTTCCCAGATACTCCATTGAGCTCATCCGATACGGCAAGATGAATGCTCGTCTGTGCACCTTGCTCCGGTGTCTTGAAGAACAGCTTGACTATGAGCTTCAGTGGCCAGGAGAACGGAGCGTGTACGTTCCTCCAGATTTCGCTATCGATCATACCAGGATGAAGACAATTGGCGGTAACGCCCGTACCTTCCAAACGACGCGCCAACTCTAACGTGAACACGACATTAGCGTATTTGGAGACGTAGTATAGATAACCTGGGAAAGTTGTCGTCGGGTTCGGGTTGTCCAGGTTCAGCGAGGCAAGCCGATAAAGTTCCGAAGCGACGACGACTATGCGACTCGGTTTAGACCGTTTGAGTAAGTCTGCAAAAATAGAGCTAATATGATACAACATATTATAATTATGGATAACGTCAACCGTGCCAGGAACTGATCATAATAAGTATTATTATCAGTTTCACTTTCTTGTATACTAGTTTTTTTAGCGTTTCCTTCGTAGCGTCACTTAATTATGCCATGCACGTTTTTCCGAGATTTGTACTTTGTGCGTGTTCACACGCGTTAACAAATAAACACATACGAAGGAAGAGGCTCCAAGTTAAAATTACGTAAATAAGGAGAATTTATAAGCCACTGTCACCGTTGGCCACGATTGATAGTTTGCTTGTTTTTTTAAATTCGTAAAAAATCTCATACAGTGTCAAGGATACAAAGTTAAACAACTCGTTTCTTGTTACCTATCAAGAGATGGGTCAGTAGGAACGGTCCAAACTGATTGGTCGCCATTGTCATTTCCAAGCCGTCCTCCGTAACTTTCTTCTTGAGGAATTCAGCCGTACCGGCATTGTGAATGAGAACATCCAGTCTGCTTTCCTCTTGATTTATTTGTCTTGCGAACTCTCGAACCGATTGCAGGGAGGAAAGGTCCAGTTTTCGTACGTGTATGTTCGCGTTGCCGGTCTCTTTCGTCAGTTCGTCTACGACACAAGACGAGATTTCGTAATGAAGTTATTTTTCCTCTTGAGATCCTTCCGAAGACGGTGAAAGGTATATAATAAAACACGTAAAAATTATGGGAGGGTTCGACGTTCAAGGCCGGCCCGCGTCGTTTTATATTTCCATTCCGAGCGACGCAATCGAAGGAAGGAGAGGCGATCGAATCTAGGAAGCTAGTGGGTAGGGACGACAATCGATGGAACTAGATTGCAAATACTTTTAAATATCGTAATGCATACGACGCTTCCTCGATGCTCGCATAAATTTGCAGCTGCTATTAAGTTGTAGTAGAATAATGAGAAAAAAGCAAGACTTTGTTGATTAAATGACCTTATGGAATAACGAGAAAAAGAGGAATAATTTTCCGATAATTACGTGTGCGTGTTTATAGATCATTCGATATAAGGTAATAATTATTACGAACTAAAGAAACTAAAAAAAAAAAAACCAAAACAAAACTAAGAAAACCTTTGAATTTGTTGGCCAAATCGAGATTCCTACACGCCATGATCAGCTTGGCACCTCTTTTAGCAAGATTCCTGGCAGTTTCCTTGCCGATCCCGGACGTGCATCCGGTTATTATCACCGTTTTTCCATCCATTTTGTTCTTACTTTTGCAAACGCCAAGCGTATAACAAACGTAAAGTCGAAGGGCTACTATAAGTAGAACCGCACCGCCTACGACAGCAGCTACGGCCAGATAACACAGCGTCGTCCAGTGTATGACGTTTAAAAACATGATCTGAAAATAATAATAATAATTTGGTTTATTTAAGGGAAAAAATAGTGGGAAAGCAATTGTATTTTCTGTGCAGGTAGTAACTCGTAGGATTTCGATTAACTTTTGTTATTGGAAAAGTCAATGACCGCAGATTACTCGTTAACGGCGATTAGAACTTTCTAATGATGCCCATACTCGTATACGTGTTCATATGTATGTGTACGTTCTTCGAAAAGTACTTTTCTTTTTTTATCGAGATATTAGCAACAACAGGAAGTACAATAAGAGATGCCGAAGTCGAATACAAGCAGAAACAGGTGTCGCGATATCTGAGTTTTTTTTATAGTATGTAGTGATTAGTATGCATAATGTATGTTAATTTCATAGAGGTTGCTAGTAATTGAAGATAATTTTAAGCGACAGCAGAATAATTTTCTCTTAATGTTTCTTTGAACGTTTGCACAATGAACTTTGTAACTTTATTAATTATTGACTACTAATAAATGTTTGTTACCGATTCATATAAAAAATAATTCTTGTTTCTCGCCGTTATTCACGGAAAAGCTCGCGAGATGATCTTACCTCATTTTTTATAGAGACATTTATATAACTTCGAAGTTTTGCATATTTTTAAATAATCAAAGATCATCGTATTGTCTAGTGCATAATTTATCAAAATCATCAAAAATGTATTTGTTAAGATACAATAGAGTCAACTCACATTCTTCGCCAGCAATCTTCACATTCGTAAATCTCTCTGTACGTTCAACCGGTCCTAGCGGCTCTCTTCACCGTGCTCGTTCGTCCAACACTGGCGTTACGGTACCTCTTCGGCCAAGAAGTATAATCCCCCACCTTTTACCTTCAACGAAGAAGGTATTACTACGGGAGAGTGACCTTGACGTAACTTTGACATCGAAATCCTATACCGCGATATGCAAGTAACGTGGAACAGATGGAATTTTTTCCTACAGGAATTCCAAGCTAAATGATATGAAATTTGTCGATTAAACAATTTCATCTAGAATATATATTTTTCACGCTTGATCGCGAAAGAGAGCGGTATCTTACTAAGGACGAAGACAAATTGTATATAATATACTATAGTATAAAGTTATCATCGCTTTTATTTATCGTTTAATTACAATTGTCGGTTCTTTCGATTGTTCGAGAGAAAAAAAATATAAAAAATGAATATTGCGTATAAAAAAACATCGATGAAAAAGAACGACGGATGTGGATACGCGTTGCACGATGCTCATCGCGGAAACAATTTCTTGTTGGTGAGTTTTTAGCAGTGCCTTCCTGAAGGGAAACAGGATGGAACCACGTAGCACGCATTAAAAGTGTGCGGTGCAACGAACTCGCAACCTGGCAACCTACAAGTATAAGTTTCTCTTGAAACTCATCTGGACAACATTCTTCCATGTCGTATACTTTGCGTTCTTCGATTGATGCTAGGTGAGATCGTCGCTCGTTGATGCGTATATCCTTCTCTTCGGATGTTAAACCGTGAAAAGGATAACGAGTGATGAAGTGATATTTTTCGCGAAATGATTTCTTTGAGATCTCTCGAAACTGAACCCTAATACGTTGTTTTTATAACATTATGCCTGTCTCGTTCTCGTTGCGTTTCTGATTCTGAGCCGATCGAACGCGCGTCTTCGAGGTATGATCGTTAGCTTGGGACTTGGTAAAATTGTCCATCTCGACCGCGTTTTGTACGATCTGAGAGGTGAGACCCGAGATACGTAAATCCTTCAACTTCATGGCCCCTTCCAGGTACGCGATTTTATGATTCAGAGTGCATATGACGTTATCCTTCTCGCGTAGTTCTTGCCTCAGCTGAAGGCAAAGCTGCCGCGGTACGGTCTCATCTTCGGCTTCTGCTTCCGTCTTTTTATCCTCCGTTAAGTTGTTTCTGTTTCCTTGAAAATAAACACGAGCGTCGTTGTAAATTATCGCAAAAAAATATTTTAAGTTGGGTCGACAAAATGGAATCCTGTTTAGAAAGTGTGCTTCCGTCAAAGAGATTCACGCGCTATTCGAAATATTTCATTTTATATCGCGAAAGATCGTAAATTTATCCGTGTAAAATTTGTAATAGATCAAACCCGCAAAAAATCGAATACTCACTGTAATTTAAGAAGAGGCTCCAAAAAAAGAACCAACCGAGCAACCATTTTGCAGCATTAAATATTGCTCCCTTTATACCGGAGATCTTCAATAGACGAGGAGTGCACTGCTCGTTCACTTCCGTGGGCTTACACGTTGAATTTTTACTAGACTCGCCCGAAATCGTGTTCTCCGAGTTGACGTCATCATTTTTGCCTGATAAAATATGACGATCCGTTACATTCTTAGCTTAAATAGCAATGAAAATACGATATACAGGAAATAAGTATACCTTGCTCGTCATTTTTCGATTCGCTACACGACGCGTTGTCCGGTTGATTGATTCTTTCGATTTTGTACTTTATTTCGAAAAGGAGCTTGTCGATCGCTCCTGGATTCCCATTCGCGAGTTGATTTATAACTTCTTTGGTGATTTTCACATCGATCTTCGAGAGCACCTTTCGGTTCAGCGTGTTCCAATTTTCTTTTTTCAAGAGAAGATTACTGGCCGATATGTAATTGTGAAGGTCCACGTAACGGGGGTAATACAATTTCAAAATTTCAGCCAGGAGGACTGGAGATACGATAAAAAATCATAATGATATTTAAAAAGAAATAAAACGAAGTGTAATAGTAACGGGACTCGTACCGGCATCAGACAAATCTCGATAAAACGAAAGAGGTGATAAATACTTCTTAGCTTTCGGAAAAGGAATACTTTCGATCCAGGCACACAATTCCTTCGAATGATCGCTTTGATCTTTCGTATTATCGTATTGATCCGTTACATCGACCATCCTCACGCGTTGCAACCAACTACCATTCGCTAACAACGGAATTGTCTTAAGGATGATATTGGACAATTAGATTCGAAAGGAGAATCGCGTGGCGCATGGACAACCGCACATCTTCGAATTCTCTACATATCTTCCCGATAAATTTTCTTTCATATTCCGACAACGATGCGCCCAATTAATTATCGTAACGGCCAATTTTCGTATTGACACATGTCACCGTCATCGGCCGTCGTGAAATCTTCCTCAATTGCGAAGTTCTTCGAATACGCGTCTTTCTTTTATTTCTTAGTTCAACTTTCTATTGTTGGTAGCGCTACAATCGCACTTTTAATCAATCGTCGGTAACATAGGGCGCGACGTAATGTGATCCAGTCGAAAGCTTCGGTTTCTCAAATCATGAAAAAAGATTTAGATTGTTTGTTAAGTTTATAACAGTGTGTATGTTAATTCAATTTAATACGGACGAGATCGGAAAAATTAACTTTTAATGTATATAACTGGTTTATGAGCGAAAGAAAGTGTTAGTATGTGCATGACATACGAAACTAACCTAGCGGACTTTTAAAGAACGAGGAAACACGTGCTTCTTGTGTACTATTTTATTGTAAACAAGTGATTTTTTGAGATATGTTCGTACTCGCAGAACTTAAAGACACCGTTAGGATACTACCTTGGAAGTTTGAGCAAAAATTAAACGATGCGATCACCGATGAATTAAATAGAAAACTAGCTAATAAGGTAATGTTTTAAATTTTTTGTCTTTATAAAACGTAGTTATGAAGATTTACTGAAAATTTCAGGTATACTTAAACGTAGGCCTCTGCATCGCGTTGCATGACATAACGAAGATCGAAGAATCATATATTTTCCCCGGGGATGGTTCTTCCCATACAAAAGTATTATTTAGGTTTATCGTGTTTCGTCCTTTTATGGAGGAGATTCTTATAGGAAAAATACGTAGTTGTAGTATCGACGGCGTTCACGGTAATAAAAAGAAATCATCAGAAAAAAAGTTTCTTTAAATTTACGCTATAACTTCTTATTTTATATTGCAGTAACGTTAGGATTTTTTGAAGATATAGTCATTCCGCCTCATAAATTACAGCATCCTTCTCGATTCGATCAAGTGGAACAAGCATGGATATGGGAATACGATACAGGGGATGGAGAAAAGCATGACCTTTTCATGGATCCTGGTATAAATTTTAAACCATCTTTCTATTATAAATTATTCTAGATATTATAAATCTTTATTTCTATTTGTTTAGGCGAAATCATCAGATTCAGAGTAGTAAGTGAAACTTTTACAGAAACGCTACCATCAGGTCCTAATGTTTCTAGCGACACCTTCGAAGAACCAGAAGCTAGCAACATATCTCCTTATACTCTAAGCGTAAGCACAAATTAATTAAAAACTAATTAATAATATTTTTATAATATTTATAATATTAATAATATTTTTTATTTAACTTTCTTCGATAACCACAGGGTGCTATCGACGAACCTGGTCTTGGTTTACTTACGTGGTGGGAGAATGCGTAGTAATTTGCAAAGCTGTGGTAAATATTTCCAAACTTATCAAACGCAAGATTTAAAAGTACCGAATCCTCTCAATAAATTTTTATTTCACAGCACATCTCAATGTATCATAGAATGTTACATCTGTGACCTGCATCACAAAGTGACATAGTTTACAATACAATTTTTTATGTGCAGGTATGTTTACGCTTAGTTTTGATTGATAACAGAATTAGTAAGAACAATTTGTACAATATATACAAAGATGTTGTGTACTAAACACGTGATCACACGCAGAAATAATCACAATGTGTAGAAAACAGACCTTTCTAGATGCTATCTATAACTTATTACGCGAGTTATTAAATACAACATAAATATTAAAACTTCCATCGATACTATCTTAAAATGTTAACATCTTTTAATATGTCGTACGACATACATCGGCTTAACCAAATAGTAAAGTTCTTAAATATTTTAAACACACGAAATACTTTGCTTATATTACATTACACTTGTTAACTCCATTGCGAGTAAGGAATTGTAAATAACCGAAGGGACTGTAAACTATAGACTTTAAAAAAAGCTAATCTCGTTACAGTAAAATTTCAAGTAAAATCACGAATAAAAATATCATTTTGATAATATATAAATATGTAATAATTGATCTCAGTTCTTATTTCATAACATGTATTATAAAACAGATTATATGAAGCATATCTTTTAAGAATAAAGTACTAGATAAACCGGTAACATGTTTCGTAAATGTCTCGTAACAGTATAGTTTTTTTTCTTCTATGAGGATTCTTTAAAGCAAATCATCTAAATATCCCGATTGCAGGTGCAAATAGTGAAGCGGCATGAGTATCGATAATATAATATATCATGAACGTTTTCGAGGTTTCAAGTGGAATTTCATGTCAACGCAAATCTTATCACAGCTCTAACCATTGAAATCTGTCATACGGTAACGCTTCTTCCGTACAGAGATGTACAGAAGAGAAAGAAAAAAAGAAAAATCGGTGTGACTTACGGTTAGTCTTTCTCCATCGTCGGACATCCGCCGACACTTCGTTATCGAATAAAACATCATCGTCTAAGAAACGTTATAAATAGGTACTAGGACTCTCCCTTTCTCTTTCCCCTATACGTATTAACGCGCTGATAAGGAGAATAATAAAACAATGATCAAGTTGGAACATAATTAACGCGAATGAACGAGTGCAGTTAAATGCTGGCATCGGTGTATTAAAAAGGCCTAAACACTACTTAATTTAAACTTTATATCGCGCGCGGCCTTTTTTCCCCCCTTTCCTTGCCCCGTTTTATAAAGGAAAACATAATACGCTCTGAAGAATATGGACGTTATTTGCATTTCGCTCGCGCGAGATACTTTATGCTCGTACCGTCGTCATTTCTACGCGCGTCGCTTTACACGCGTTGTCTTCTTCCTGTATACAAATAATACAAGGGTCTTCACCCCAATCCTCCCCCCGGTCTTTCGAGTTCGAGCAGCTTCGAATCGCCGAGCAACGCGACTACGTTCGGAAATCAAAGAAGCTGAATCGCAAACATCGGAGTTAGCACTCGGTTCCTCTTATTCAATGATTAGGCAACGTGGTAAGTGTTCTCGTAAATAATCGAAGAGCTCACGTGACGTTCCTGGACAGTTGGTTAACTCCAATTCGTGTAAGTGACGAAGCTGTATCAGACTAGATAAGCCACTGCTAGTGAGTAATGGACAACCTGGAAATGAAATTACTTGGCTTAATCCTTATTATGATATTAACGCGAGAGAAAGAAAGAAAGAGAGAGAGAGAGAGAGAGAAACATACATATACATATATATAATGTTTAAGAGACTCACCAGCGACGGAAAGCACTTGTAAGGATCTCATACCGCATAAGTGCTGCAGTCCGAAATCTCTTAATTGTGAACACCATCTCAAGAACAAAGCACTTAGGGATCCCATCGTCGAAATATAACCCACGCCGATATCCGTAATATGAACGCACCTGTGTACATTCAAATTGAAAATCGATACAGACAAATTACCGTTGTCTCTTAACTTCTTCTCTAAGATCGATGATTTAGACCTCGATAGAGAGAAAGAGAGAGAGAGAGAGACATATCTCCCCCGTTCGAAGCCAAAGAGAATACGCTTCGGGAAAGTTAAGCACGTTGAAGTAAATGTTTGTCGTTACCTGTCCAACGTAAGTTCCTCTAAGTGATTCAAATCACAGGCGATATATTCTAAGGCTGCGTCTGTAATCCGCGAACACCAGCTCAGATCTAAGGAACGAAGTCTTGGCAAGTTTTCTGCTATTAATTCTACACCGTCGTCCGTCACTTTACTGCATCCAGAAAGTGATAATACAGTCAAATTTGGCAAGGAATGTACTGCGGCAGAAAAATTAGTACGTGAGCTAGAAACTCCAATCTAAAATTAACGCATACTACATCCGCAGAATTTGCATTAATCAAATTCCGAATTAGCCGTCCCGTGCCGTACGATCGCAAATGTTACGTTGAGCGATGATTACAAGGGCATGCGAGGGAGAGGGCGGACACGAGAGTGCATGGCTGTTTCTTCAATTTTCGCGGTGAAACGTTCGGTGACGGTAAACGAAATCGTGTCGGGTCGTCGGCCGCGACCGAAGAAGCCGCACGAGAAGTCGCGGCTAAGACGCGCGAAGCTTCTCTCGTCCATCGTTCGAGAAATTATTTTTCAGGACTCGCGAGTTAGGAAGTCTCTCCCAGCCCCTGGCCCCCACACTCCCCCTCATCCTCGGTCTCGCGAAATCCACTAGACGACCCTGACTGACAGCTTGAACGCTAAATAAAGCTGTTCCTTTATTCTATATTTAATCCCTAGCACGTGTGTGCGTGTGTGTGCGTGTGACTGATTTAATTTCACGTTTTAGCCGGCCGGTAGAGTGCTTATCATATTCTTAGAACGTTTAAGTACACACACGCATATGTACGTACGTATGTGTGCACACAGGGATCCCGGTTTTCCATTTACAGATGTACTTTACGGATCGCCGCGCGCAAATACGAATTATACGAGCGTGCGCTAAGAAGACGTGACATCGTACGATCATGACGTACCACGTGACCGATAAAAAGATACCGCGCGCGCGGAGGATGTAGGTCGCTCGACGCAACGTGCATTTGCGATTGGAAGGAACGCGGTGGCGTTAAGCGTAAAATTCGAGAAATAAGAAGAGAAAATGTTAAGGTTGCCCGAGTCCCTGGGGTCTCACCAATATTTACTACTCCGTGATTGGTTAGCTCCCAGCAGGATTGGAGCCTGAGAATGCTAAGGGCGCTGCTCTGCTTAGCGCTGAAGTAACATAGCGCCGCGTCGGTGACGTGATAAGCCTGGAGCGAAAATTCGTAGAGACTGGGCAACAATTGGGCCACCGCGCCCACAGCTTCGTCGGCGATGTTTATGCAATCGGACAAGGACAACGAGACTATCCTAGGTGTGAGACAAGCCCAGAGCCCGGCTTCCGTGATCTCGTTACAGCCGGCGAGTTCCAGCTCGAAGAGAGCCTGAAAGAGAGAGAATGGAAGAAAAGGGCAGAACGGTTTAATCGATTCGTCATTAGCTTGCGTCGTGCATCATCGTAATTCAATGAATCATCATCGTCATCATCCTCGGCCTACCTGCATATGATCCAAGAGAGCTTCGAGGCCCCTGTCGGTCACCGCGCAGCATCGTAATGACAAGGAATGAACGTATCGTTGCGCAAGAGGAAATCCGTGCGTTAACTCCGGTATATCTTCGTCCGCGGCACCCACTAAAACCAGCGAATGGAAACCTCGCCTTACCAAGGAGGCGTACAGTCGAGTACGCGAAGTGGATGGCATAGATCGAGCTTCTCGGCATCTGACCACTGGTACCAGCCCCGTCCAGAGTCTCGGTCGCGCGTATAGAACGTCCCGCCATCTCGAACATACCTGTGCAAGAAAAGTACGCCGTGTGATCGTGCGACTGTTGTGTCCTTTTTTTCAGCGAGGTTCTCTTTTTCTTTTGTTCTTTCTTTTACTTCACCCCTTCGTACCGTTTTCCCTTCGTTTCGCGTTTCTATCACTTCCTGTCATTTTTTCTGTTTTTCTCCCATTTTATTCCTATTACCTATTTCGTTTTTTCGTGTAATTTTGTTATCTCTTCATTACCTGTTTCCCTATTTGTTTTGCTATGTACATATTTTCCCTATTTACCTACTACTTTCTATCCCTTATTCCCCCCCCCTCATTTCCTCACTCGTTCTCTACCCTTCTTCTATTTCTGATCCTACTGTCTCCCATTTTCTCTATTTTCCTATATTTTCCCATTTCTCTATAAAAATCCACGTTCCCTCTTTACCTGCGCCAATATCCTTCGCTCGCTGGCATTGAAGTAGAGGAAGAACCGTCCAAGGAAGTGATCGTCCTGCAGTAACTGCTCCCACGTGCTCGGTGCGACGTACCCACCCGTTCCGCCACTCGCGAGAGGAACGTTTTTCGATTTGTTCCGCGATATCCTCGGTCTGCTACCGGTACCATTGTTCAACGTTTTGTTGTTGCCCGCTGACATATTGTTCATCGACGTCGGAGCGCTCCTACTCGGCTTCTCCGGAATCGTATTCACGTTGTTCGCGCTCTGCAAATTCGTATACGCCACCCCACCGCCTCCGCAGAAAACATTCGTAACGCGCTCCATAACGCTCGTCCTCCCTCCACCTGAGAAGAAAGAAAGAAACGAGTAGTACGAGAGTTAACGTTGGTCATCGGTGATCGAGCTGCCAAGATGACGAACCATTTTTTTTAGTGGAACAAAGGAAAAAAGAAAAAGAAAATTAAGGAAGGAGAAAATCACAGTTCCGTCGCTTTTCTTTCTTGACCTTCCTTCGGTTTTTCCTTTTGCTTCGTTCTTTCTCTTATTTCTTTTTCTTTTCAAGCGATCGAACCGCGACGATGGCGAACTCGATAACAAACCGTTTTTTTTTTTTTTTTTTTTTT
>JAIFRP010004408.1:816967-866065 GCA_032403825.1 Odynerus spinipes
TGTATATCTATATTTTATTAATGATCAATCTTTGTTCCGTGACGTTTACTGTTTCTTACTACGGTAGTAGTTTTTCCATAATTTATTTGTCATGCGAAATCCATGAGTATAATTCGTTAATGAAACCAAACCAGTTTTGATGCAAAATGTACAAAGGTTACAGCTGGCACAACTGTTTTCCATACCACGTGATATACACAATGCCTGGTGTCTATACCCGGTTTACGCACAGCCGGTGTTTTTTTTAGTGAAGTACTTATTTTAGGATTTAGGTAAAATGTCAGGTAGTTAACTGTCGCGTCAATTTTACTCGTCAGTTAAACGCCTACTTGTGCGTAAGCGTTATTTCATGTACTGCCGAATTTATGTTATTGTTAGTTATCTAGCGATACATCGCATCGCGATTGTTACTTCTGCATACATTCATAACTAGTAGCACATAGTCGTTACTATATTTTAATCGTAAAAGCCATCTTTGGAGCGCTAAATGAATCACATATATTACATGCGACAAAATTCCAACGAAGTTAACGTTGTAAAGAATTGGTTTTACCCAATATAGGTTTTCCTTTTATATCTATCTGCATTTACGTGTTCTTCCCTTTTTTTTTCTTTTTTTTTCTTTTTAAAGCAACGAAGGATGCTTGCATAATATGATTAAAGAAAGAATAAGCAGGTTATAGTCAAAGCTACCCAATAGTGTCACGATCAAGAAATAGAAGAAAACACGATCTCATCTAACGGAACGTTTGTCGAATACCAATTTCTTGTGCTTGCGATGTTTTGTCTATCTTGCAAAGCTAATTGTCGTCGTAATGAGATGTTCATGTCTAGTTTAAATCTGTTCCTCTAAAGAAACAAAGAGCAAGAATTTGTTACAGTGCACCAGACACGATGGCAACATCCGAGACAGATGAAAGGCTATTGGAAATTTTGGAACTTTTCCTAACACCTAACTATAACATTATCTCTGTAACTTACCTTGATCTTCTACTGACCCATATAGGACAAAATATGAAAGAGCAATGTAAGGCAATACATAGATATACTGTGCTTTGATTAATTGTTTATGTTATAAGACAAGTCAATATTTTTAGCTTCTTTGAAAGACCAGCGGCAGTATGAGGTTCTCCAAAAATGGGTTATAAAAGCTGTAAATACATGGGATGTTAATTGCAAGCCGTCCCAGCCTATTATAATATTTGCATTGAAACTCACAGGATTAATAGCATCCAATGAATTAGATTTTCATCGATGGCGTTGTCACGACGTATATAATAAACTTTGTGCTATTGTTCAGCCATTTAACGAAAACTTGTCAGCCTCTATTCAAATTGCATATACGCAAATGCTCTCAAATCTAATTCAACATCAAAGCGGTAGAGAATGGGTATTGGAATCAGGTATATTATTATTATTATTATTATTGCTGGATAATATTGTTTGGATAATATTGCTGGATAATTTATCTTTTTTTCATCATTCATGATGCACATTAATACAAACTTTGTTTCGTATTTAGGTGCTTGGAGAGATATCATAAAGTGTGCTCATAAAAATGATACGATGTATATAACGCACGAAAGTCAGAAATTCCTGTCGACTCTTCTTTTACACGAGCAGCACAATATAAATATTTGTACTGAAATTATATCGGCGATAGCAGATCCATTAGTAAATAATGCTTTTAACCCTCAGATACATCAAGCTTTGGAGGAAAGTTACCTGGATGAAAACAGATTACTATGTACTACTTTAGATTTGGTGACCAACATTTTTGAAAGTACTTTGTTTGTAAGCGTGGATAGTAAAATCCCAGAGCTATTTGAGGAACTCTTCAATTTGGAAATGCGAGTAAAGGCTCTTTTTGAAGCATGCATCAGTACTAGATTTTTGCAACATGTACATAAGTTACTATTGTTACTGCTTTTCTTAAAATTAAAACGTGGATTTGTAAGCAGCACCAAGACCATAGACAATGATACATGGCAAAAATATCGTTATGGTATGTGCTACATATCGATGATGCTACTGTCAAAAAAATACATAGTAGAATTTATCAAAACAAATAAATTTTTACTGGTATATTGGAAAAAGTTACGTACGCTATGCGAATTTACTTTACCAGATCAATACAAATTTGAGCATCAAGCGATAGTACTTATGGTAAGATAATATGGCATAACCAAATCAAAACTATATAATGGATATTTTCTCATACAATTCTCTTTGCAGATTTTACCGTTGTGTATATGTGTGAGGAAAGACCATGCACATCATGAATTATTCGATATGTTCATTACTAAAATTTTTGATGTAACGTGTACACCTGTGCAAAGATTGTTGTATAATGTAAGAGATACGATATGGAAAAGTGACTTACCACTAGAACATATTTGTAAAGTATCGATCGACTTACTTTTGGAAATAACGGACATCATGGACAGGGTAAGGGGAAAATACATTCATCACCATTATCGCATATCGTGTGTATAATTTACTTGCATTTTATAAGACATTAAATATAAACAAATTAAATTCTGTATACAGGATGTAGCTGTTATTACATTTCAAACTCTGTGTCATATTTTAAAAAATTATTTGCCGAATAAACGAGATGAACCTAAAATTTGTTCATCATCGGAATCTAACAAAACAACGTCCTCGGATAACTCAAGAAAAGTAATTTATAAATCGATATTGGAAGGAGATCCGATAGTCGATAATCCAACTTTATTGGCATCTCTTCTTAACGGTCTAGCCGTTATGACGGAGAAATTCAAATTAAAATGGCAAGAATGCGTAGAAACGATATGTTTATTGTCTCTTGCGCAAGAAATCTTGAATCATCCAGGTATTTTACCCATGGTAAGAGAGACTCAATAATTGGAACGTCTCTTCTGTTTCTTTAATTTTTAGATATATAAAATCGAATATTTAACTCTGTACAGATTTGCGTGAAAGCATTAAAAGTATGTAAATTGGCAATCCAAAATTTTATGCCACCAAATCTAGCATTGCTCATAGATTCGGACAGTCATATGAACGAAATTGGCCCAACTTTATATAAAAGATTACACGACCTCAATTGGGAAGTCAGAGACAGTGTATTGGAAGTACTAAATACTATTGCAATAATTTCAGAGGATAGTAAGCACTATTTATACACGACAATTATACGTAGACATATAATTATTAAATGTTAATACAATCGCATGATTATTTATTGTATCAACAACTATTTTCAGAATATCCAGCATTCCAAGACTTTTTACTTTCAAACCAATTCCTACAAGTGGCAACCGACATTGCGTTAACAGATGGAGAGAGCTACGTACGAGCGTCCGCTCTAACTTTTATCTCGTCTACCGTTCGTATAAACAAGCTATGGGATGAGAAGTTATCTCTTCTTGATTTGCCCGTATGTTTATATTGTTAGTAAATTAGTTCAATAAAATAGCTAGCAATTAAGTTTTATAGTAATCACAAAGCGATGTGCAAAACCATATTTTTCATTTACAGAATACAATTATAAAATTGTTCCACAATGAAACTGAAGGTATAGTCCGAAGAGAGGCCGTGATATTAATTAAAGAACTGTATATTTACAGGAAGTGGCCGTAAGTTAACTTGATTTTCCGACGTTTCGCCAAATCAATTGATTTAAAATTGTTTATCAGAGTCTTCCTATTTTCTGTCTTATTTTAGGAAAAGTATCATCGATCGTATGTCGGAAGCTATGTTCGTAGCAGCCGTTTTTGATTTACACTGGGAAGTTAAAACTAGTGCATTGGAATTTTGGAAACATTTTATAACATCTCATTTCAGCGATCAAGGAATGTTAGACGGGTCATTCCCGAATGTGACATTTTCCAAAGAGCAGAGAAAAATAGTCGCGTTGGACGAGAATGAAATAAAACGTAGATTGAACAAAGCACTGGACGAACTTGCCAGGCAAAATTGTCTGAGCGTAAGTAGCTACCAAATTAATCCGAAGATCTACAACTGTTTATTAATTTAATTATAATACTTCTGCTTTAGGTTCTGTTAATTACTCTAAAAGACGATAGCGATTTCGAAGTGTGCAAAGCGTCGGCTATGATCATAAAGAAATTAAAAACGTTTTTATTGAAGTATAAATTAAATGATCCATTGAGTGAAGCGCCTTTACCAAAGGACAGCGCTATTTTAGACAGTACGTATGTAAAACAACACGTACCGAATGCTCCAACAGCTGAATCGGAAAAGAAACTAAGCGATTCCCATTGTATCATTGATGAAATTGTACGTACAAACGATTCGAATCTTTTGGCCAACGTTTATAGTAATTCTCAAGCGAGCGATCATGAAAGTACAGAGAAGAAGACACTCGAACATATTTCTTGCATAACCAAGCAGGACTTTTTGAACTTCATATTTTATTCCGACATCGACACTTATATCGAAGAGAAAGACCGATGGTTAAAAGGATACACCAGTAATTTTGATTCTGTTGTGGATGATATTTTAACGATGCATAAACAAGATGGTGTAAATTCAATGGATTGTTATTGAATGCACAAAATCACGAGTGCCTTTATACATCATACGAGTATGTCATTTATAATAATACGACGCATAATTGGTACAAAAAAAAATTAAGATTAAGTTGTATAAAAAAAGTATGATGCTAATTTTGTTAGATTACTCGTTTATACGGTTTTTACAACTTTCAGTTTACCGTATCAATAGGTATTAAGCTTTAATTAAAATTAAACGATTTCGGTACGCTTTTATAATTGTTTATCTGATTATTATTATTATTATTATTATTATTGTTAAAATACAATTTTAGATATCAAATTATTCAGCTTATAATATTTTATCGTGCAAAATGCGATTCGTTATATACATACATACATCGTATGGACGAATATACTCTGTAAAATATCTCTCAATGTGAATTTCACCTTATACGCGTGAAACGATTTTTCTCGATAGAGAGAAAGAAGTGTATGTACTATTTTATAAATAAATCCAATACCTTTTTGTCTATTTACTTAATTACTTTGACATTTCTCTTGTGTATATTACATGAATCGAGTAAGCAGGCTTATAACGTATTTATTAAAAATTGACATCGTCCAATTCTCGCACAAGTCGCAGAGTAAGTTCTAACGTGTGGGTATCGCCATGCCATTTTGCATGAGACGCATTAGGATCCACTTTGTGAGGCGTTGGAAGATGCAATCGATATCTGTAAAAATAACAAATTATTTGTTAACATATTGTTGTAAAATTATTTGTTAACGTATAATGGTGTATAACAGTGTTTGTGGTATTTTCAGTAGTAGTATCGAAGTACAGTAAAATAAATACGATCGTTCAAACATGTTTATTATTAACATTAACGAGCATCGTTCGCTTACCTCGGACTACGCACATCGATCGCTTCTGGATCAACGGAAAGTTCGATTTTCTCTTGAACCTCTTGGGGAAGCTTTATGGACACGGAGAGCCATTCGCAAGATGCTGTGCCAGGTGTTTTAAAACCCATCTAAGTATATACATGTATATATGTATGATACGTCCAATGTTGCTAATATTCTTAAAAATTCTCATTCTTAAGTTAAGTTAAGTTAAGACGAACGTTTAAAAAAACATCTTCAGTTTTCACCGACTGCTTGAATTTGATTTCATATTCCGGCACTTCTCTTGGATCGCTTGTATCCAAAGTGGAAGTAACTACGGAAGCAGGGGATGCTTCCGACGGATGCCAAATATCGTAATCGTCTTTTCCCTTTAGGGGAGCGTGTGGCCTTGAATAATCCGAAGGTACACCCTTTTGAATGGTAATATCGCCAGGAACTGACAATACGAATAATTGATGAGTGATAATTAAGTAAAATTTGTCTAATACGACAAATTCATTTGTGTAAATTAATTACACGTATACAATGACAATTCACCTTTTTTCTTGGTATCATTTTGACGCAAGTCTTCGTCGGAATCCGAATCGTCCTTCGTAGAAGATATTAAATCTTGCAACGCTCGTATTTCTTTATATCCAAAAGAACTTTCCATATTTCGTTAGCTACTCTTTTTTCCCCGTGTTAAATATCAACAAATTTGGTTGTCATAGCATCATATTTTGGATGCTCTGATACTTTGAAATTAAAAATTGGCGCGTAAATTTAAATTCTTTGCTGACTCGACTGAATAGACATTAAATGCAATTTGTGATGATTTTTATATGAAAGTATGGAGCGGTCGTTACTCGATCGATCTATTAATTATAAATATCTATAAATCACACATTTTAATGTATCCGAAAGTAATTCGGGCATGCAAGAGTGATTACCGAGGTTCCAGTTTCGCCAACATCTGTTTAAAGGTAGCCTACGAAAGACTTTGACAATGGCTGATGCGACGGAAGAAAAACTTTCTAAAAAGTGAGTAAATCAATGAGAAATAGTGTAAATATTGGTTAACGTACTTTTTAATAAAGATTTTATGAAAGAAATATAAAATGTTGCTTGTCCGTGAGTGTCGATTTTCTATAATTTTAACGTGTCAGTGATGGATCCTCTACCTGCAGACCGGCCACGTTGCTTTACAAACAGTTGGCTAGTTCGATGTACTATTTTTCATGTAAAGATAGCGATAATTGCATGAAAAATCTTTGATCCGATACTCTCGTTATACACGCGTATGTCTATGTATATGTATCTCACACGATAACTAGGCAAGCAGTGAGAATTTGTAAAATTATGTTAAATAACCTTACCAAAGTTTCTACTTGCGTTAATCGTTCTCTGACAATATTGAATAAGTTGCATTCCAGCAAAGTTAAAGTTGACTTCCGTCAAACAACCTTAAGTCGATTTTGTACAACGTGTGTGCTTTCATAGAAAATATTTATTATAATAATACGAAGACAAAATTTATTACCTTATGAATTATTTTTAGTGAGTTGAAGAGACGTCTGAAGGCGGAACAAAAATTGAATGAAAAAGCTGCAAAAGAGGCAGAAAGGGCAGCGAAAGAAGTTGAAAATGCACAAACCAAAAAGACTACTGTTAAAGCTCAAGAAAAGAAGACTGTCAAAGAGGAAGAAATCTCTCCGAATGTAAGAAAAAATAAAGTTAATAATACATTCGTGTACAAAGCACAGTTCATTTTTATACGTATCTCCGTATAATATTTTTCTTTTGTTCTGACTTTTAGGAATATTTTAAGCTGAGAACACAAGCAGTTAAACAACTTAAAGACACGAATGAACATCCGTATCCACATAAATTTAATGTGTCTATCTCCTTAGAAAACTTCATCGAAAAGTTTGGTTCCACCGTGACGGAAGGACAGGTTCTTGAGAATGAAATTCATAGCGTGGCTGGTCGTGTGTACGCGATACGAGAGTCTGGAGCCAAACTTATTTTCTATGATCTTAGAGGAGAAGGCGTTAAGTTGCAAGTAATGGCAAATGCAAGACACTACGAGAGTGAAGAAAAATTTATTAATGATACGGCGAAAATTAGAAGGGGTGATATAATTGGCGTAGTTGGAAATCCTGGAAAAACAAAAAAGGGAGAATTTTCTATAATGCCGCATAGTATTACTCTTCTTACTCCTTGCTTGCATATGCTACCGCATCTTCATTTTGGACTGAAGGATAAGGTACTTAAATCTTGAATATTAATAAATGCATATGAGTTTCTCTTAACGTATAATAAACTTTTACATATATCAGGAGACAAGATTCCGTCAACGTTACCTAGATCTTATTTTAAACGACAGAGTGCGGCAAATATTTCATACTCGAGCAAAAATCATCGCGTATGTGCGTAAATTTTTGGATGAATTAGGTTTCTTAGAAGTCGAGACTCCTATGATGAGCATGATAGCAGGCGGCGCAACGGCAAAACCTTTTATTACTCATCATAACGAGTTGAACATGGACTTGTACATGCGAATCGCCCCGGAACTTTACCACAAGGTACAACATACTTGCATACCCTCAGTTATTACAACTATTATGTATAATACGTATATGCTTTTATATTATTCTACAGATGCTGGTCGTTGGCGGTATAGACAGAGTTTACGAAATTGGTAGACAGTTTAGAAACGAAGGCATTGATATGACGCATAATCCTGAATTTACGACGTGCGAATTTTATATGGCTTATGCCGATTATCATGACCTCATGGCTATTACAGAGGATATGATTTCTGGAATGGTAAAAACAATTCATGGTAGTTACAAGGTAGTGTATCATCCGAATGGACCCGAGGGCGATCCGGTAGAAATAGATTTTACACCACCATTTAAACGAATATCCATGATGAAAACTTTGGAAGAAGTTTTACAAGTAAAATTACCGGATGCGGACAAGCTGGGTACACCGGAAGCAAATGCAATACTTAATGATCTCTGTGTAAAGCATGAAATCGAATGTCCTCCACCAAGAACAGCTGCCAGGTTGTTAGATAAAGTAAGTCCATGTTGGTATAAAATTATATCGGTATATCAGACATTTTATATTAATTATATTCTAATATTTCCAACGACGACAGCTTGTTGGAGAATTCATAGAAGAGAAGTGTATAAATCCTACATATATATTAGATCATCCACAAGTAATGTCTCCGTTAGCTAAGTGGCATCGTTCTGAGTCAGGCCTTACGGAACGATTTGAATTATTTATTATGAAAAAGGAAATCTGCAATGCATATACAGAGTTAAATGATCCTCTTGTGCAAAGAGAAAGGTAACTTTTCTTTTTTGTGGATATAAAAAGAAAAGTACTTCTATTGAATATTTTTGTATTCTATTCCCTTTTACCAGATTTGAACAACAAGCAAAAGATAAAGCAGCTGGAGACGACGAGGCGCAAATGGTCGATGAGAATTTCTGTACAGCTTTAGAATATGGATTACCGCCAACTGCAGGCTGGGGAATCGGAATAGATCGACTTTGCATGTTTTTAACAGACTCAAATAATATTAAGGTACTGTTTGTATGATATATATATACTATAGATTCTCAAAGTGTGTGTGATATGATTATTAATGTTAATTCTTTTTTCTTTTTTTTCTTTTTTAGGAGGTATTACTGTTTCCAGCTATGAAACCAGACGAACCTAATAAGAATAAAGAAACATCCGAAGATACATGCAACGATAACGTCAACGAATCGTGTGAAAAGTAATGAAAAAGCTTTTACCTTTTATACTAATGTACAGATTATTTCACGAGGCATTACATTTATCATACAATCTAAATAAATTAACGTTGTAAAGAGTGATAAGGATGCTTTTCGTATATATATTTTATTTTACACGAAACCACTGATACATACACCGATATTTACAAAACTTCAGGAATATATAAAGTATGATTACAAACGTTTCATACTGATTTCTATAATATATGCACAAAACGTTGATAGCTGGCAGCTTGTTTGTATTGTCGTTGGTCAATACGTAATTTAATACTATCGAAAGTTGCGTATAATGGAACTAACTACAGGTATGGAAGAAAGTCTTGCAGAGTCACTGTGTCTTATGTACAATTATATTCTCTAGCAATGTCCTTGCTAATGATTGACACATAACAATCAACTCTACTTTTATGTGAGCTTTTTTACGTAATTTTTGCATGCATGGATTGTTATTTGGAATATTAGGAATAAAATTTTTATTTTAGAATATTGTTGATATGTATTCTGCATTCAAGTGATAACATTTCTACATTATTTGGATTATTTTCTCTTAAAAATACAGTATTGGTTTAATTGACTTAACTTTCTTAATACCTCTCTATTATAGTTGTTCCATCAAGTACTTCCAATTATGCACAAAATATATAAGCTTGATTGACTCTTGTAAAGATTGATAAAGAATAATAATGAAATTCGCTATTGCATTACTTTTATTACAATATTCAATCTATACAAAATCAGTATTGCAATAGTATTTGCGCAATTTGAGAAAATAAGATCTTATAAGTTATTTCCATATATTCCTTGATCTTGACATGTTAAATCCAATGTGTGTAAAACTGAGCCAGGATAACTTCATATACATATGCTTTATGATAGTACATAATAAGTTTATGACTTTATTAAGGTAAATGTAATCAAAATTTCACAGAATTTACGATCAGCTTTCATCCTCTTTGATAAGTTTTGTAACAGAATTATAATGAGCGCCTAATTCGTACATATAACGATGATAAGTTAATATTATTTTTTTTTCCTTACTGAATTCATCTCCAACGATGTAGGGGACACCTGTAGCTTGGATGACCTCGATTTGCCGCTCCAAGATACGAGACAGTACTTGCAGCTGCATAAGTATAAAACATGCTTAAGCATTTATCATGCAAATAATATGATAATATGATAAATGTATTGCTTTAATAATTTGGAAATTTGGAAATATCTAGAGTGTTATAAGATTTACCTCGATTGCCCCACCCCATGCACATGTTTCTACTATATCATTGCAATACTTTTCATATTGTTCAGGTGAAAGTAACTCATCGGAGTCTGGATTTGAAATGAATGGTAAAAAATCATTCCTATTTTCTCTTAAATACATGGCAGTTTTCGTTCTTAAATCTTGTAGACTGAGAGGTATTTCTCCAAGTGTTTTAAGTTGATGCGCGACTGCATTGTACAAACTGAAATAAAAGAAACAAATAACTATGTATTAATTTATTAATGTCATAGTACGTTTGTATATCTTAAAAATAATATAAAAAAATTTGTTACACACCAGTGACCATCGCTAGGAATTTCATACAACATTATACCACGTTCATGAAGAATTTTTTTTATCGATTGCGTCTCAACATTTCTCTTTCCAAACACATCAAATGCTTCTTGTTCTATAATTCTTTGGTTGCGTTCCTTCTCTGCATTCTCCTTTTTATGCCGTCTTCGTTGAGCTTTAGAAATTCTTTGCGGTACTTTCTCAGATTCTTTAGATTCTGTATCACTTTTTTCCTGAGTCTCTTCTACATTTTCAACCTCTGTATCATTAAGCGTAACTCGAGATATTTTCCATCTGGCTATCTCTTCGTCTTGCTTCTTTTCTAAGTTCTCTTCTTTATGTGCGATTTCTTCTGCAATTTCTTTTTTCTTCTTTTTATCTCCCTTACAGATTGATTTTTTCAGTATTTGAATCTGAACTACAATGAACAAGATGGATGTTATAAAAATATTCTAATTTCGCTATCTAGGCCGACAAAGTGTTCTATTAAACGAGATATCTTATTTGTTAAATATTTTCATATTTTTATTACAACATTGAAGCGAATTCGTGCATTAGTACAAACACATGGGTTATGTTAACAATATACATACCTTGTAATTCTTTTCGTTCTCGTTTATGTTTCTGCAACAGCTCATCTTCCGTAAGCGGTAACTCGTCCATTTTGATAAATAAATAAAGATAATATTCACTACTCTTAGAATTATCCTTCCCTTTTTCGACGTTTGATACTACCAATTTCGGACTGAATCCAAATTATTTTAGGGTTATCGCTTAAAACCTGCGACATAGCCTTTTCGATGAATCAAAGTTAAAAAAAAATATTATTAACAGTCATAAAGGATATACCACTCTCTATAATCAATTCACATTTTACTCTTTACTACAGAGAGAACGTAGAGAAAAGAGATTTTTAAAAAATACTTCGGCGTTGTGTATAAAATCGCGAACTGTCGCGTGAACGAAAGTAACGTTCAGGTACTACCTATTCGAGGAAGCACAATAAACGTGTTCACATCATCGCGCCATCTTTTCTCGTCTTCAATTGTATAATATATATTTTTGTATTTCAAAGGGTAACTCATGCTCTACTCACATACGTAATTCTATAAATCAATGATGTAATAACAATAATGAGGTAAGATCACGATTAGACGAGAATATAAAAAACGAAGTTTAATGCACGATCTCTTACATAATAATATGTATGCTTAAATATATAATAATATACTGTAAACGTATGAATTCTTTACGTACACAATGTTTACGTACATAGCACGAAAGTATTGACATTTTGTAAAAAATTTCCATTAGCGATCTTTCGATAAATTAAGCGACGTATCACCGATATCGCTTACTTGAGATTGCTGTTGCTTTTTGTGCAAGCTCGTCATGTCAAGCATGCCACCAAAATCAGATTTAATACTCGAAGAATTCGAAAGATCTTCGGTCCCTTGATATTCGTTCGAGCGGCCGAGTTTAGAGTCGTTTTGATTATCCAATTTCTTCCCACTAGAATAGTCCTCTACACCCATCGAGAAATTCTTTCCGGGATCCGTAGATCCTGACGTAGGTTTAAACGATGGCTGAATCACTTCACCGGTTGGAAATTCATTAATTTTGCGCTCCGTTATGTCGGTGTCTCTCGCGGGTGAAATTTTACCGAAAGGACCGAACAAATTTGCTATGTTTCTCATGTAGGTCGATGGCGAGGGTGAAGATGTTCTTGCAAAATCTGGCATCGGAAAGCCTGATAGTTTAGCCAAGTCGGCGGCAGAGAAATTCGCAAGTTTTGAAAAATCTTGAAACTTGGTGATCTGTTGCGTGATATCCGTCAAAGGAAAATCAGGAGTAGCCGAGGAGCGCGTTTTGTTGCCCGTAATATCGGTTCCAACCGGATTCGGTAACTTGGAGAAGTCTGCCGGCGCAAAGTCATACTCGCATTTTGTGTTCTTCACCGAAACTGTAAGTTCACCCGACTGAAAACTTCGGACCATTTCCGGTGGTGACATATGTTTAGGACCGACAGTATTTCCGTCCTTCATCTGTGACATAGACGTCGCAGTGTCCGTTCCCGTTGAACTGTCCTTTCTAACGCTGTCTCTCGAAGTAGATGGTTGCATGACAAATGGCTTAGATGAGGGAGTGATTATGGCATTATCAGGCTTAAAGTTGACGGGTGCCAAAAAGACCGCCGCATTGTAAGTTGGAAGATTGACGCCGGGTGGAACCGGTGGGACAAGAGATTCGGAAACTGGTACGAGTGGGAACTTAACGGCAAGAAATTCCGGTGTATTGCCGTCTTTTGAACCGGGACAGATCATTTCTCTGATTACGTCCCAATAAGATCCATTAGCACGATTACGTCCAGGTAACTTGGATGCTAGAGAACACTGTGCAATACATAGAAGATGAATTCTCATTACCATTCTCTGTCATGGAATGATCGTTGTACGATTCTTCCACAGAAATACTTACTCTTAAACGTTCAAGGTAGGTGGTGTTGTTATTAAAATTAGTCGTAAAATCGATACCCCCTTCGCTTCTATAATACTCTATACATCTTCTCTGAAAAAAGCAGCGCACAATCGTATTATTTTATTGGTCGCACGACCTATTTAATTGCAGCAGTAAAGTGCGAAACTTACTATTTCTTCTAACGTATCTTGAGCAAGAAAATGCTCTTGAGACAAAGTATAACTAAGTAGCATTGGACGTGGATATTCGTGAGGTCGGTTTTCAGGAGGTGGCAGTGACCAAAAAACATTAAAATTTGATTCGTAACAATTACCATCCATATTATATGGAGCTATAATTATGCAAAAATTAATGTTGTTAAATGTTCTAGCGAGATGTTGTAATAATATTCAAAGTGAAAGAAACAAGAAAGAACTCACAGCATATTAAACCGACGCAAGGCATGTAACCATTATCGCTAGGGCCTTTCATTTTAATTTGATAATCTAATTGGGCATCCACATCTCGTAGCGACGGCGATGCATGCGATCTAGGATGAGAATGATACCAACCGACAAGGGTTACATGTTTCCATTCCATGGCTTTTGCAATTTCTGCTTCTACAGCTGCTGCAGCAGATTTATCTTTACCGGAATAACGACATGGAAATGCACATGTTATGGACAGATCTAGATTGGAAAATAAAATCATTTTCTGTATATTTCTATTCGGTAAGGAAATCAAATTGTTACTTACGTATGTCTATGTAAGAAAAAGGTAAACTTACTGTGCGAATTAATATCCCAATGTCCACCCAAATATCCGCATACTTCTTTGTCGGTTAAGTGACAGTGCAAGTCGACCAATAATGCAGCAGTGGTCGTGATTGTAACTAAAAAGGGTTGTATTTTCCCAAGTGTACTGAACGACGTCAGTTCGACCATTGTACTCATATCCCTAAAAAAATAATAGATGAAAAAGTTGTGAATTTATATGAAAATAACATGATACTTACATCATATTTTATGTAATATCAAAAACACTTATGTTTACGTACATTGCATGGCTGCGTATGCCAAGATTAGCATGTTTGACAGGTACTCTAACTACTTGTAAAGGTGCATTGACCTGAGACTTTTCGTATCCTTCCTCCGTATTTTCTCCAGATGTGAGTATAATTTCTGCTGTTTGCGACATCTCTTTTTATTCAAAATGTATAAATTACTTGGAAAGTTCAGGAAATATGAAACTGTGTCATCTCACCAAGTTGACTCTTGACAACATTTACTAACCTGAATAAAAGTATAAATAAAATATGCAATACTAAATAGTATTACGACTATAAATAATATTAGGAGAATAAAAACGCACTATACTAACGACAGAAGTTCCAATCCAGAACAATGCACATAAATGACGCTTGCTAAAATAATACTTCAGACTCATGACTACCGGCTCAATTCGAAATGATCGCTACGTTTGGCAACGCTTTAAGAAATACGAGAAAATAAAATTTGTCTACTGTACTTTCACTGTACTTTCATCTATATGTATATAACATACAATATAAATAAAGAGCCGAATAAAACTTTTCTCAGAAACATAAACCACAGCTCCTCGTAGTCCTTCATAACAAAAAGAATGCAACGATCTTTCGACTAGAACGCTATCTAGGACATGAAAGAAAAATTGCATCAAGGGTGTGTAATAAACATTATACTGCATAATTTGTATCGATATATATAATAGTATTATTTACGGTTTACGGTTAAGTTCATCGTCAGTATTGTACATTCTACAACGAACATATTCTATTTATCAGTAAAGCGTGTATGTATTTATACATAATACATATACGTTTATATTCACCCGTACCGATCATATCGGAAGTGACAGCTCCGTGTTCTGGGACTTGGTCAAGTAAACAAACGAAAACGTTATCTTTACTCCTTATCTATCCGCATGCTTTCACTAACGATATGTGTGCTATGTATTCGATGCTATTTAAATAGCGTACATATATACACGCACGAACGACACACGCATGCGCGTGAACACACACATATATAGAGGAATATAGAGGGAGCAATGCACATGGTTAATTTTGAGAACCGTGACTCCTTGCAGTTCGATTAAATCTTTTGACAACAGTTTTGTATATCGTCTGTATGACATCGAATTTAATATATATTCTAGTACATGTTATGTCTCGACAGGACGTGCTACTTTGTAATCGTTTCTTTAGTGAACCGTATCCATTCTGCTTGACATTTTTATAAGTGCATACATCTTCTGTATTTGTAAGTGCATGTAGTTGTACATTTGCTTAATATTTAAATTATATGATATATTTAATTTAAATATTAATTTGTGATTCGTCGTAACAATTACTCTTTTTGGATTTATAGATTTATCGTTTCTTCTTGTTGGGTACTAAGTTTATTAGACTACACTGAAAGGAAACGGACATGGATGACGAAATGTTGAATAAGTATGCTCTGTATTTTATTAATATACTCATATACACGTACACACACAGACATAAAATAAAATTAACTTTACACGTACTATGTGTGCAGACTCGCGGTTGAAGCTTTGCTCGAAGAAGCAAAACTTGGAGCACAAAGAGCAGAAGTAATGGGACCTACTGGATGGGTCAAACCTAGGGAAACCATTAATAAAAGGTTTCTTCATTCCACACTACGTAATGTTGTTATTTCGAACAAACACAAATCTATGAAAAAGGAAAAAGTTTTGAAAATCCAAATATCAAAAGAAGATAAAAATATAAAGAAATAGTACCTGTGCCCGATATAGATATATCTTCAATAGATTGTTTCCTGTCGTCGTGTAAATTATTTATATATGTGATTATAAGATTAGGATTGAAAGAATGTGTAATATAATGATGTTAGTAAAATTTATTATGCTATATTAAAATAATACAGACGCGTCTGTAATTTGACATATTTTTTTACAAATATCAACAAAGAATATATATGACTACATAAGTGAATACGATAAGAAAATGCTAAAGCATATTGCATTGATAAATCCGTGTCTTTAAAAATATGTTATAGTACTTAGACACGATAAACATTACTTACGCATAGTAGAACGTACATAATGCATTTTTATTTATTTGATTATAGCTAAAGATTGCAACAATGATCTGTAGTTAGTTTCAAGATTTGTATTTTTCAATACAAAGTACTTTGTAACATATAATCATAGAGTTTTGTATTTATTTTTTAGGTGCATAGAGACGATTATACAAAGTTTCCATTAAAAACAGAATAATAATTGCATTAATATAATTGTCAAAACATTTCTAACTAAGAGCACCAATATCTCCAACAATAACTTTAACAAACACATATTAAAGAACGTATAGTTATATCGACTTCCTAATATATAATCAAACATTACAAAATTTTGCATTGATAGGTTGCACATATTAGTTTATGGCATTCTTTATCATTTAATTATTCTAAGAGTTTATATAATCACACAACGTCTCAGGTATCCACAATGTCCCTTTTATACAAGCGATAAGCTTTCCAAAGTTCTCAACGAGATTTGATCTATATAATAAGTTTATTCCATTCACGATATATTACACATAATATTACGCTGTACTTCTGCACTTTCTGTCATGATTCAGAAAAAGAGTATTTATGTAATCTGTGTTTGAAATAAAAGATTGAATATTTGTTGTTTCAATATCCACGCGATCTATCATTATTATCTGTACAAAGTTAAGTGGCTTATGTCAGTTCTGCTAAAGAAAATATGTAACGGGATGTATTCGGTTTTCCGTTTTTTTTTTTTTCATTATACCTGAGACTGTAAAGTTCGCACATATTCTTGACTCGGCTTTTAGCACATTTTTAGATACGATAGTTTCATTATTTCTGAAATATAGAATACTATTGCAACAAACAAATCAATTAAAGGCATCTATATATACCAATTTAAAAAGTGTTCTCACTCTATTTTTTACTCAGGGTATAATTGTTGTACGTATACGTGACGATTTGTTTGTAACACTGCATTTAAAAAAGCCATGGGTTTTACATTGAATTTCTTTATATTTGCAACATCGTTTTGTTATACCTAGTTATGTTTCTATATGGAAAGTTGAGATCAAATTTAAAAAATTTATTGTCATCGATGTTGGTACTGTATAGAAGAATATAAAAAGTTAGCAATGAAAAAGTATCAACGTTAGATTTATAAAAGTTTTCCATAGAAGTATCCTATATTGAATTTTTTTTTTAACAAACTTGGCTTGCAATAGTTACCTTGATAAAAACAACTGACAGTACAAATTCGTATGTATTTATGTGAATCTTCCCGAATTGAAATCCTTAGGAAGAATTTTGTTACAGCTTGTAATGTTTTTTGATATGTGCTTCATAGCCTCCGATGCAATAAATAAATAATCCTTATGTGGAACCATTTTTGTGCTGTACAGCTTTCTTTCTCTCCAAAAATAATGCCTTCATATCGGCAAGTGCCTTTTCTATTTGCCTTGCAAATCTAGCAGCGTTCTGTAACAACAAGGACATTATATTAACGCGAGTTCATTTCATTACGAATTGAATTTCTTAATAATAAGATATTACCGTCACTGGCGAGCTTCGTTTACTTGAAATATGGAAAAATATAAGATCTTCTCCAGCAATGATGTAAGAAACTCCGTAACCGTCATCGGCAACAGGACCGAATCCACCACCGGCGGAGATACAATTAGGGTACTTCTTTAAGTCCAACTTCGATGTTTGTCCATGCGGAGTTTGAGATGTAGATAATCGCCAAGGCTCGCTCAGTACTTCCTAAATATGTAATAACTATTTTCTTATCCGATCTCGTATTTTCAATAAATATATTACCAAATACCTTTAAGAATGGTGAGTCCACTTCGAGATATTTCGATACTACGTATAAACAGAAAAGGTGTCTGTCTATACCCTTGCCAGACATAGCATCTTGACAATTTCTTTGATGTTGTTGTCCCGCCGCTAGTAGCAATTTATACTTGTCGTCTAGCTGCGGTAGAAAGTACAGCTCTCTATAGTAGATACAGATTGAATCGCATTATATTTATCTTACCGTTGCATCTTTATCTTCCATAGTTTTCACCCATGCAGTAGATTCGATAGTGCACGGTCTAACAGTTTCCGTTCTGCCTTCGCGAAATAGTCTCGTCATGGAGGCTTCGTAAGTAAGATTAAATTTACCAGCGTCACGATAATACGCTAATTGCAGAGCCATTTGTATATATGCATCCGGCGACATCGCGCTAGCTTTCATAAAGCCTTTGCCGTATGCGTCATGCACGTAAATACGTAGCTCGATATCGTTTATTAATTTTTGCACAACCTGAATAATTCAAAAAAGTCGTTGACAATTTTTACATTTAAACGAACAGTTTATAAGCAATGATTTATCGCGGCAATAAAAGTAATACCTCGTTAGAGCGATTTATAACTTCGATGCATGCTGGAGCCAAGTCCCATTGAAGCCGAGTAGGAGTTGGTGGTACAAATTCTGGAGTACCTTTATTACGCCCGTCTTCCATGTATCTGAGAGATAAGTTATCGTTCAAATAAAGATCATTATCAAGATTTTACTTGTGATCTGTATGAAGCAAATTGATGAGAGGAAAAGAAAAAAGAAATTACCCTGTCTCCAATCCACTAGCAATGACATATTCCCAGAGAGATCCCATAACGGGAGCGTCGGCCCTGAGACATAGAATACAAATCAAATTAGTTAACATACATCGATTTCATGTCCGATAAACAAATTCTACACGGATGTAGAATTCTTCTTATCTTCATTCGAGCACAACTTGACACATTATTACATTAACAACTTACCAAGAATGTTCCGCGTTGAAACCAATCTGTAAATAACGATATTCAGTTAGAAGATAGTTGCAACTGTACGAATCATGGTATTTACGATTTTACAAGCACTTTTCTTACCCTTCCATTACTTCCGATGCACAAAGTAAAAGATTTATCGAACCATCTGTCGTATCCTTTGCCGTGTAACAAAATTTGTCCGTAATTGTCTAATTTTTCAGGATGTTCCTGAAAGTAGAAGATAATCGTATTAATATTTATCAGCTTCAAGCGTTTTTGTTGCACCTCTTGATTTATATTATTTACATCCCGGATAAAGTCCCGTCTACTCACGTTTTCAAATTCATATGGGATATCGTCTAGAGTAACAACGAACGCCGCTTTTTCTATAAGATCTAAGGAAGCTTTATTTACTCCTTTCGCGAAATATTCGTTTCTAGCTTCTGCCCAAGGTGTTCTTTCTCCAGCCGTCAACGCAGCTAACTTTTCTTCGCCTTCCGCCGGTTCGGATTTGTCCTCCAAAATTTGTTGTATTTGCCTGCGTGCAACAAATATTTATAACTTACGCGATGCATACTCGATTTATGCTCGACGATCGTTTCAACGTAAAACGTCCTTACAATTCTATCTCGCAAGGTAAAAGAATCCTATTCTTGTGGTAAATAAGAACCTTGTAGTATCTTCCTTTGTGATATACGACTATGTGCTTGGAATCTTGATAGTGAACTAATTTGTCCGTTTCGATACCAGGGATTCTCGTGGTATTAAATACTCTCTCGTATTGCCAAGAGCATAGAGGAACTAAACCTTGCAATAAAATCTGAAATCAGAAAAGACGCGATAAAATAAAAATAAAAATAAAAATAAAAATAGAATGTCGTGAATAGTATAAATATATTATAGTTCGTCGATTCGTTATACCAACCGGTTCAAGCTGTTGACGTTCGATGAGCCGTCTATATTGTAGACAAAAATGAATGATATTTGCGGCACGCGCGGCTTGATTCTTGCTAGGATGCATAAGGATAGCATCCATTCCATAGAAATTAGAATTTATAACGAGCGGCGATCTACCTCGAAGGTAAACGTATTCTTCCCACCAGTCGGACACGTAGTTGGTAGCCCACCAAGATTTGAGTATCAAGTATCGCTGAAGTTTCACGCCTATTCCATTTTGAAACTCGTTCGCTAATCTTTCCATCCGAGCGTAATTTTCATCGTCCAGTAGAGGTCTAACGCTTCGAAGATACTGTTGGGTGAAAATATAAACATTTTAAATCCGAATCATCGATGAGACATAAAACGATGTGTGATCATTATATAGTGTGTCCCCGAAAGAAAAGATTTTACTGAAGTAAATTTAGAGCAGAGAATAAAACAAAGTTAACAAGGATCCTATCGGCAGGGTGTGCGGTACACCTTAGTTAACGAATCACATGTCGAGTCGAAAGCCAAATTTCAAATCAATCTTATTGATCGATAATTCAATAATTTTATAATTTACTATCGCCATAACTACTTTTATATTTATAACATGATAGAAATAAAGAATAGTTTTAACGTAGTAGATATATCAATTTTACATAACAAGTTGTTCGTTCGATTCTTACACGATAATAATCATTTTATTTCTAACTCTAAATCGAATACCGATAGGATTCCTATTTACTTCGATTTCTCCCGAATATCTGCCTTTAACGAGATTTTACTTTCCCTTTTCCCCATACTATCCCCTATCTTTCTATTCTCTTATTTTAATGTTTCTTATAAAACGTGTCATGATCTAACCCGTTTCATAGTATCCTCTACGGAAGGAAGCGGCAGGCGAGGGAGCGAACCTTGGAAGCTGTAGAGCATGGGTTTGCGCCAACCGGATAAGATCTTCACGAGGAAGAGCCACGTCTCCGTTATATTCGTCGCCTTTTTACCTTTTCCTCTTGCCTCGTACATCCAACCTTTGTACATCAGCAGTAGCTTCAGCATGTATCGTAATATGTATATGACAGTCAGCCATAAGAGAAGTCCGACGACGAACGAACCGGCCAGGTGCGCTAGTATGGAAGATCTAGGAAGATACAAAGTAGAGAGTGCGATTGGTCACGTGACGTTTATTCGATCTATAGATTAAATATTTTATAGAGATACCTCGATATACGTATACATATTTTTATTTTATTAGTCTTCGTTAAAAAAATAATTACTTTACTTACCCGGAAATATACGGCGCGACTTTCCCGACGAGATCGTAGGGAACTTTGTAACCCACGAAGTGAATCGCGGCAACTATACCTATAGTGAGCCACAAGCTCCCCAGGGACGCGGGATACACGCCGCTCTTCAAGTTGTTCTGAAATTTAAACGAACGATTATTTAGTTATCCTACCGTGCTCTATCCACCTCTTCTCTTCCTGCAATCGAAACTCACCATAAATCTAAAAAATCTTTTCTTCCAAGAGCGTACGCCGGATTGCCAAACGAGATGGAGCATCTCTCGGTCGAAATTCACGTCCCATCCTTCGTGGGTGATGGAAAAACTAAACGCGACGGCTGAGTGAGCTTCCGCCATCTTGCCTTCGTTTTTCTACGTATCTGAAAAAAAATCAAAATTCCTTTCTTTTATCATCGTAATCGAAAGTAAACGCCATACAAAAATAGAATCGATCTATCGTCGTTATTTCTTTTTTCTTTTTTTTTAAAGTCAACTTTACCCTTGGAACACCAAAGAAAGCTATCGCGTCCTTGCGGGAAACCAAAGCGGCCAAGCCGCAGCATCGAGGACGCAGCCGGTACAGGGTGAATGGAGACGAAGCAGTTGACCTTACTTAAAGTCGCAATTATCGTGCGGGCGCGCGCGCAACGTAGTAAATACCAGCATCGCAGTGTGCACGAGTAAAAAAGTTTGCTGCACCGCTACGCGTTGCACGATGAATTTGTAAAAGTCCTCCATGCGCTCGTGCATGGAGTCGATCTATTATAATTATAAAAACGACGTCATCGTACTCGATGTATGTACTTTGTATCGTTGTAACAAACTCATTCTTTTTTTTTATCCGCGGATGACTTGGGTTACGAGAACGTGAGTGTGTAATTACACGTATCTTGTAGTCGCGATCGAGAGGCGTGTGACTGATGGAGGATAGAGATATCTGTCTTACGAACGATAAAACCTCTACCGTGTTTTCCTACAATCTGAAAGATAACTCGTTACGAAGACTGATAAAAGACGAGACGCGCCTCCGACGTGATAAAATTCCTCATTGAAGATCGAAACTGTGTTTACGTCTACGAATGTTTCATTCTTTCGAGATATGCCCGGTTAATGAATCGATAATCGGGGATTTTTGTCGAAACTAACGCGCGTGGCCGACTTGTTTTGGCACAAAATGTATTTTTTTGAAACTTTGTATGTACAATGTCTTGTTAAAGTGTTGTAGTATAGTAGGCACCTCCATCCTTTGAATCGCTAATATATATATATGTATCACAAAGAAAATCGTAGTATCTGCATAAAGTTCATTACAAAGTTACTCTTCACTCGCAAAATTATTTGGAGCCACTTTTCAAAATTTTACCATAAGAAAATTATGTTTGTAATATACATAAAGTTAGAAGGAGAAACCTGTGGTGATAAATTCTTCCGCATCTTCATTTTGAAAGAAGTTAAAAATTAAAATTAGAGGACATTCGATCGTATGCAAAATCGCAGGCAATCAACGCGTTAATTGCGTCACTGGCTACAAACGTCCAAAAAGTCCGAAAACATCCTTGATTAATAAAATTCGGATAACAAAAGACTCGATGAGACATCTCCGAGCTATAACGTGTTAATTAAACTTGATCTCTGTTTGCACATCTGTGTAAAAAGGAAAGAAGTTGTCAGGCGGATCCAAACCGATCGAAAATCTCATTTTCATCCTATTTCGATAATTACGTATGTATGAAAATATGGAGGAATTGTTTTTCAAGTATTCACGCATGCAGGAAGAATCGTAACTCGATTCTTAATCGCTTGGACACTTGAAAAATACTATATATGGGATGATCGAAAAATGAAAGAGACGGCGTATCCAAGGTCGAATTCGGAGATTAAAGACAAAGTTTCGTGATTACGCCAGCGGGTTGAACTTTGATCGAGACTTCGTCCAATCACCTCCGCGCCTCGTTTTGCCACACCGTGCCGTGCCTCCTTTCCCTTCTCGTTCTTCTTCTTCTTCATCTACTTTGACGATAAATATAAATCGAGGCATGCGCGCTCGCTCATAAAAGGAACCACGAGAAAGTATGGTAAAGGAAAAGTAAAGAAAAGAAGAGACAATAAAAAGATGCAAATAACGCGCGATGAGTTATTTTAAATGCGAATTTCGTTTAACCTGTTGACCGTCGAGAATTTTACAACCAATGAACACGTAGATATATATATATATATATATATATATATGTACATACATATGTATGTCTAGTACATAATTTATTTTCGATGACAGACTTCTAGGAAAATAATTGAAACTTCGTTAAAATGACAAATAACAAACAAAACAAACTTGAAATTGAAAAAGAAGTCATTCTAAATAAGGAACTCCCTGCGGTCGTGCCTAAAAAAGTGTCGCGCTTATCCCTTTTTTTTTTTTTGACATACTCTTATCGTCAAGCGTTATCATTTCTGGCGCGGAAAAAACGTCAAAGAAGATGTAAAAGATAAATCGCGAATCACCGTGTTCTCAAGAGTAAAAGATTGATTTTTTCTATTACATATACATACACACGTAGTATGCCGCGAACGTAGGTAACAAAACGTAGGGAAAAGTTCGATCGTTAAAGAAAGGACACTTTCGAAATGATACGTACATAGGTGGTAAAACGTCGTGCGCCCAATCGAACAACGCATATCGAACCGGTCGTATTAACCCGTTGCGTAATACCGGGTGTGAGCCGAATACGACGGATCGTCGTAATGCGTATCGCACGCAATACATATATACACGTACGTTGTGACATAGCTGATAATAATTCTCTCTCTCTCTCTCTCTCTCTCTCTCTCTCTCTCTCTCTGTCTGTCTGTCTGTTTGTCTCTGTTCCTCGTTCTACTTACCCGTCGCGCTATCTTCTCGACAATTGGAAATAAAATGGCAAGTCCGTAACGTTCGAACTTCGGTCTACTAAACTATGTACATATATAAATAATTAAACTAATCTTCGCGTATTATCGAACTTTGACTGACAAAATCGTTCGAGCGAAAAGAAAATCGAGCCGTGAAATATAATACGACGTTAAGCGAAATAGAAATAAAAGACCGCGGCTCCGAAGCTCGAATTCAAAGTTTTCCGCGCTTTCGCTCCGTTCGAAAGTTTCTATATCTACTACGTGAGCGAGAGATAGCGCTACGGCGATTCAATGCTGCGAGAAACGAGTGAAAGTCGGCGCGAAAGTAATTGTATCGAATTAGCGATCGACTTTTTGTTCTCCGTCTCCGCGATTACTAGTCTACGCGGTGGTTAGAACTAACTCTATTAGATCGTTGTACTTTTTTTTTATTTAGAGAGCGTTAACAAGAACGCATTAAGAATCGATGGAGTGAGCCTTATCGTAATTAAAGCTAAACGTTGAATATTTATCTGCATGAAATGCTCATTCGACCAATAATGTCTCGACCGTCATCTAGTCGGTCGTTATTATTATAGTATCGGTAATATCCTAGATGCTTCTAATTTTTGGCTATTTTTGCGATGGTCTTCGATTGATTTCATTCCTAAACAATTTTTTGGTAGCTCAATTGTTAACAACGTTATTACAATTAGTGCAAGGTGGAACATGGTACAAATTGTTTATTCAGTCGTAACTAAGAAACGGGCAATCTCTTCGCGAATGTTAACCTACTACATATAAGTGACAGTTATGAATAAGTATCAGTTATCGAATAATTATTTGTTTATCCGGCCATAACTAAGCAACGGGTCCACTTATTCGAATCAAACCTTCTAAATCTCTTTGCGGATGTTATTATAAAAATTAAATTATATCTAATATATCTAAAATATATCTTGCAAGTAGTAATACACTAAAACGAATGAAATAAAAAATATTTTTACAAAAAAATAAAAACCGACTTCGAGCATGGATTGGAAGAAAGCGCTGAAAAGTATAAAATAATTTTGGTTTATAAATTAAAATGATACTAAAAAAATTGCAACTTTCTCGAAGGCGGCACAAAATGTCCTTGCACACTTATTTTCACAACATAAGAATGAGTGCATTCACTCTGAACTCTGAAATCTGAAATCCAAACCAGCCAGATGCCTCTTAAGCAGAATGTACTGTTAATTTTGTGCCGCCTGCGAAAAAGTTGCAACTTTTTTAGTATCATTTTAATTTATAAACAAAAATTATATTATACTTTTCAGCGCTTCCTTCCGCTCCATGTTCGAAGTCGGTTTTTATTTTTTTGTAAAAATATTTTTTATTTACTTAATATTACCCCTTCTCGACCTTATCACCAGCTAAAGAAGTTTCGCTTCTAACGTGTGTGGCGGTCACACATTCTGTTTTTTTTTTTAATATTATCGTTCGATAAAATATTTGGAACAGGAATTCCACGTTGCCCTCGACTGGAGGGTTAACTGAATCATAACGGTTCGATATGAGAAATACTGAAATATAATAGCGGACGATGATTTATCTATAACGCTTACGCTAAAGAAATTGCGATGGGTCAAGCACGTGTTTGATATTTCTGTCTCATAAATATCGCTAATCTGTACACAAGAGTAGGTATCGCCTCCTCGTCGTAGACGCGATATCGTTTCGCAGTTTCTTCGATAAATAAAAATCTTTCCGGTATCAATGTTTATCGTGCCTTATTTTGTTTCCTTGACATTCTTGAGACTTTATTTCGATCGCGACTTCCAATGTCGAGTTGTATTTCAATTCTGCGAGATCGTTTAGACTTGCAAATTCATCGACGAGGAGAACGATAAAGGCAATTCGAAGTGAAACCGCGCGCCTTCCGGGGTCACGAGTGTATCCGCCATTTTAGCATTTTATTTCACGAATCAAAAGAAACGATTCAACCGCATATGTCGAGACGCATGAGAAAGGAAATTCATTTGTCGCCATCGATCGACCGATTAATTTCTAATCATGACTATCCCATTTGAAAATTGACGATGCGTGGACACCGTCAAAAATTTACAGACACGTTGCAAATAAATTTGTTGACCTGCGCTCTGGAATACGATGTTCGATACGTACAACATACGTAAGTTACATATCCATCCACGATATTACGCACGCGCGCGCAATTTATCATTTTTCGTTATACATAATCTACCCCGTTTCGAAAAATTCAAAAATTAATCGAGTCCTATAAATTGTACGAAGCGTCGCGGATTTCCCCTTGAATTTACATAATTTTTTCTTTTCGTCACCGTTCGTAACAAATTTCGCAGGTTTATCAAGTTCAATGATACCGAGAAGACTTCTTACATTTTTTCTCCCCTTCAGTAAAACGTCCTATTTTATCATTCAAAATATATGCATTCGCAATGGAGAGATACGAATAATTAGCTACTTTGTAGTAATTTATAATTCCTCCATATTTTTCGCAGTCAGTAACCTTGCTTGATCGTGACGACTTCTTTTCGTTACACGCTGCTAATCCCCTGCGTGCGTGCGTGTGCGTATACGCATATGAATGCAACGTGTATCACGTGCATACCTTTCTATCGTTGTATACATGTATATATATCCACGTACGATGTGTACGTACACACATATGTATACTACTACAGTACGTAGGTATGTAGGTAGGCAATAGGCTTCGAGAACGGTACAAAGTCCAACGCGGGAGAGAAGACATTCGAACGGCGTTACTTCACGGCTTTCGAGTTATTTTCGACGTTCGTAACGTTAAATAATATTAGATTGTAATATAAGTTCGGTTGTAAAAAATTTTATTCCCAATGTTTTGTTTGGACAATGTTAATTAAGTGTCTGTAAAACGGGAAACTGTCGTAAATTATAACGGAGATTATTGAATGAATTCTTTAATTTGTTAACGAATAATATAATTATTGAATATAACCGAACTTTATTATTTATTTATGTTATAGTCTGATAATATGCGACACAAAGATGATTTAAGCATCGAACGTATCGTTTAAAATCTAAGGTTCAATGCACCTGTGCGTTGTATCTATTAAAAGAGAGGATATACCGTCGAAAGAAGAAAAGCTTTACTTTTCTCTACTCCGTGAGTACGTTGCACCGAATTTCTACAGTAGACTCCCGGATAACAATTCGTGCAGGTAATAAAATTTAATTCAGAAAATTATCTCTTTTTATGTAATATAAAAATTAAACATTCTCATCACGTTCCCTCTCGCACGAGATTTTCTTAATTTTCTAACCGTGTTATACGGGAGTCTGCAATTGTTTATTTGAAATAGAGACATTCTTTTCGTAGGAAGAACCGATCGGTCATCGGTGTACGTTCTTTTTGTATTTATTGCGTTTCGTGAAAAGATTAAGTAATAAACGAAAAGGACGAGGTCACGTTATAGATTTCGAAATGATTCGAAAACGAGAATTGCTAGGCGTGGACGACGTCCGAGCAATTATAAGATTCACGTTCAGTACCGGCTCTAGGGGTTCCGTCGCCCCGATGAAATCTACTCACTACTCCGTACAATTTAAAAGACAGAAATAAAAAATAAAAAAAAAATTAGTTTGGCTTGTTACGCCTCTAGATTTTTGACGTCTTCTTTTTAAAGGCGGCCCGATTCGGTGCATCGTCAGCTTACCGAGTTAAGCCGGCCCTGCTCACGTGATTACATACATTATCTACGTCTATTAAATCTGTTTACGTCTCTTACACTCGACTCTATCGAGGAATGCCATTCTCTGATTCGTTTCGAAGACAAACTATGATCGAAATCATAAAGCATTCGATCTCTTCGCGTTTCGAAAAACTACAAACGAGTCGGGAGTTTCGCAAAGACGTTGTTTCTTCGATACTAGCGAAAGAGCGTTAGTATCTCTCGGGACGCACGAAAAACGGGATAAACTGGTTGCAACGGTATCCCTTGATCTCGATCGAATCCTTAGAGACGTTCTGCGAGTTATAGGATATGCGCGAAAAGCGTATCCTTCAAACTCGATATACGATATATCGAAGAAATTCGATCGATCGATCTTCAAAAGAAATGAAAGTCGATTTGACTCGAATCGAATAAAAAAAAAAAAAGGGTAAATTTCGAAAAAATAGGGGTTTCAATGATCGTTTCTTTTGAGAATGGAATAAAAAACGAATTAATTGCAAATAAATAGGGTTTTCGATTATCAAAACGATCGTTTCCTTTGCGCTTACATCGTTCTATTTACGTATTTGATCTATGATATCACTTTCTGATTCGCGCTTATCGCATTCGCCAAATTTTATTAAACGTGCCCAGCGTGGTTGCGGGGTCAACGTTCTAAGAAACCCGACTGCGTCCAAAATCTATGCTACATTTTGACTGTCATTGTCGTAGATAAATCATGATCGAAGTTAGGCAAGGATATTCGGTTACAACGCTTTCGGCCTTGTCGAACGTTTACATTTAATAAAGCGCGCGTTGTCTTATTTATATAGACGATACGTAGTACGGGTAACTAGGTACTACGAACGTAACCGGGTTAACATACGCGTTAACAATATGTAATCCTGAATATTTGGCTCCTGCTATTGCGAAAGATTGAAAACTTGTATTAAGTTAAATTTATTAAATTTATAATTTCATATTTTTTGCTTAAAAAAATCGGGTATTTTACATGTTTACCGTCAAACAAATAAATAAATAAATAAATACATACATATGACAGTCTAACATATTTACAAAAACGCCTAACATATTTACAAAAACATATTTGCATTCCCATTAACGAGAAACTCGTGCAAGCGAATAAATCGATCAATCGCGTTCGATCAAACCGGCTGCGATCGTTTTCCCTCTCGCCGTTGTGCAAAAGGTGTGACTCGTCGAAAAAACGACGACAATGCGGTGTGAGCGATAACAATCGTAAAAAAACGAATAAGATACAATTGCTATATCGGATAATTGATTTTTAATCGCCGTTCAATGTCCAGTCGTTAAGCGTATAAAATTTTATACAACGGTGTCACCACCAAGACGGCCATTTTTATCTCTCGTATGGCACTTCGTCCTGCCGAGGCTAAGAAACTTCCGGTACTACTTTTACCAGTCTCTTTCAACGTGAGAGAGAGAAGTTGGAAGAAGCAAATGTGGAACGTGGAACGAGAGGCAACGGCGCGAAGAAAGACAGTCGGCGATTGGTCGGCGCTTGGCTTGCATACTAGAGAAAAGCAGACGGAGAGAAAGAGAAACGAGAAGGCAACGCAACAACGAAGCACATCGTGTGCCATCGTAATCGTTCGGACGAGTCAGCGTTTCAAAAAAAATTAACACGGTTTCGCTAATAATAGACACGCCATCTTCTTGTCGTCCTCGTTCTCTCTCTCTCTCTCTCTCTCTCTCTCTATCTATCTATCTATCTATCTCTCTATCTATCTATTTCTCTCTCTCTCTCTCTCTCTCCCTCTCGCTCTCTATTTATTATCGTGAAAAGCTTTGACAATTGATACATACCAAAACGAACGTAAAACGAAGACGACGAATGCACGACGATGGCCTTTTTTCTTTTTCTTTCTACCGAGAGGAGCAGCCCGCCGTTACGTTCGACGAATCACGCGGCACGATCTTGAGGAAACAGTTTCGTTGTGTGAATTCTAAAAAAATGGTTTTCCCTTTAGGAAAAGCGCGAACTCGATCGCTTCGTTTCTCTTCGAGAAAGGACCGCGCACCGGAAAAACAACTACGCGCGTGCGTTACACCCGAGAGAAAGATTCGCTACGAGGAACGGTACTGTGCACAACTGTGCACTGTGCCGTACTGAACGCAATGTGAGAAAGTTCAGGCCGAGCGAACGAGCGAGCGCCAAGAGAGCGCCGAATGATTACGAGGGGACACGATTTACACCTGCTAACTGTGTGCGACGCCTACGCGTCGTCTATAGAAGTTTTTATTCTTGTGTTCGAACACACGCACACTTATGTAGCTAAATATGTCGGTGAACGTTCTTCCGTCACGAGAGTTTACGGTAGGCCTCCCCGAAGTTTCAAACGAGGAGTAAACGATACTGTCCCCACCTACTAGTGCGGTGGCGCTATCTAGCGGTACGATGTGATAACTTTCGGTTCGCTTACCGACGCTCGGCTTACGATTATCGACCGAACTGTGGTACCGCGTATATTTGAAAATTGGAAATATTTTTTCGTGGTTCTTCGCCGCTAGATGACGAGAATCGTTTCTTACGCGCGAAGCGGAAGAAGGTGTTAGGTGATCTTGATCTACGCGGGAACAAGATATCCGTTCAAACGGATCTGATATTCCTTTTCTCTAGATCTCGCTGAATATCTGAAATTTTAAAAAAGCATTGAGATTTTTCCAATAATAAATTCACAATAAAATATTTTACAATGTTCTTCGCTCTAATTATGTTCCTCGTTGGAATGTTTGCTTAAAACAAAGGCTGCTTCGTTGCAAAAGCGAATTTACGCTCTACTATCGTTTCGCTACTCTTTCGAATACCTTCGAGATGGAATTATAAAAAATTGGCAGAAATTCCTCGCGAAATTCCTCGATAATTGATCCATAAAAGTCTCGGCTCTAAAGAAAAATTTGATACGACGTTTGGAATAAGCTTACGGTACAAGCTCATTCGTTATACGGCTCGATAGTATGAAAGTTAATAAGCACGCCGATATTCTCTACAGCGTAACGAGCATGGAAGGTGTCGACAGGCTGTAACGTATAATCGTTGCCGTGAGTCGCGGGCATTGTTATACACGATGTGGCACACATCCGATTCGATCATGCGTAAGCCATTAGCTAAGTATGGTCGGCACGATTTCTTCTCGACAACAAACCTCCGTTACGAGCTATACCTACGACGATTCGTTATTCGAATGGCATTTCTCGCTAATTCTTCTCGATCTTAAGCGCATAAATTCGAAGCCGCGTATATACAGGCGATTTCACCAACGCGACTAATCGAATCATCCGCTCGCCTCGTAAGAAAAGCGGAGACACTTCGAGGCCGGTCCTACCGGTATTACACTGTTACATACGGCTATACTTATGCGTTTCGATATACTGCGTACGGCTATGAAAAGAAAAGAAGATTTTTATCGAGCGAACCATGACGATCGTCCTCTCCCAGAGACACTTCTTTCCCACGATCTTCCCGTTAGACGTTATCGATGCCATTTCCGCTTTCGCTTTCGCCATTCGACCGATCAGATTCGTTAAAAGAGACATCGCTGTAAGACTACTCCAACTTTTAGAAAATTTCCTCTTTTCTCGCGTACCGTTATAGTTTCTATCTTATCGTTAATGAAATTGCGATCGGGAGAGTACTCGAAATTTCCCATGAAAGCTATTGAGTCGTAACGCGAATAAGCTCGGTTATATTTAATAATTTTCTTATTTATTAATAAATTAAAGAATTATATTCAATCAATCATTGTTTATGATAGTTTCCCGATTTAAAGACAATTGGTTGATATCATCCGAATAGAAGTTTTAGAATTACAATACGTTCATTTTTACAACCGAACGTATTTAGGTTACAACCTAATACTTCAAACGATGTCGATGTTAACTGAGCCGCGCAGGAAGTAAATACGGCACGACGCCGAACTCATTTAATTTGATATTTTCTCCAGTCGTTCGGTTTCCGAACGTTAAGCTCCTCGCGTCGATGACTGCATAGATACGAGATAGACTAGATACGAGAGACGTTGGGAAACTTTCACGATGCGTTACATTCCGCGAACCAATTATCGTTCCCTTTCATTTCTGTCCGATAATCGCTACGTTCCGTTACTAATTTCTTGCCCTTTGAGTTTTCACGTCTTTGGAATTAAAAAAGTGCCTACGTATGTAGGTATACGACATAGATACCTTTATATTTTATCTTTGTAAGTAGATGAATAGGTATTTACCACAAGATGATCGTAACAAAACGCAAAAATCTCGAGCGGTCAGAGACGACCGGTATTGCTCCTGATTTCCCTGTAATTGTACACGCAATGGCCTCCCACATGATGTATACCCTAACGAGTGATTCCAAGGAGAGGGTCCGGAGGTTTTAGTCAACAATATCCGATGGGATGTCTTGAAGATTTCCTCTACCTAAAGAAAAAATTATAACTACAAAAATCCCAGCTTGCTACTTAGTCGGATGCTTCGTTAGGCACTTTGCTAGGTTCTTCGCGTGGGAGAAGAAAAAGAGGCCGAACGAGATCGACGAGGAAGGTGCCGTCAACGGTTACATCGATAGCAGAATTTTTGCCTCACCTTCGCGTTCCCCGAACGCGGAGAAAGCTAAGCTAATCTTATCGAGTGACTCGTACGACACCTTTCGCGCAAACTTCGCTTCCGTTTCGCCTGCTTTTGCCTCTTCTTGCTGCTTTTGCCATTGTAACGGTCTGATTCGGAACCTTCTCCGAATGTTACTCACTTTTTCTCTTCTACGAACCTTCCTTTCTTTCGCTGATTCTTTTCCCGTTCCACGTACTCGCCGAGGATCACGATCTTATAAAGATATAACTATAATCGTTAACAAAAGTTTCGTTTTATCGCATTAATCAAAAAACGACTCTTCGGAAATATCTCCTAGAAATAATAATTTTTTCAAATACATTTCCGTCAGTCGAGTACTTTTTTTAAAGCGAGTATCGCAGCCGAGAGTATCGGTATTAAAAATACTCGGTATGGAACTAAAAGTATCGAATATGTACTCGTATTCGCTTGTATCCAAACTTCCCTGTCAATATTCCTACGCGAATCGAAATTATGCACCTCCCGAAGGTCCGTTTTTACAAACGAAGGGACTTTCGATCAACGAGCGAGAAAAGAATACAAGCTAATGTCTTATGTTATGGTTTATGCTTCGGTAGGATCGAAATGGCGGCAAGCCGAACGAAATGGTTAATGAGAATTTCTAACGATCAACCCAAGTACACGCTCATTGTTCTAATTCCAAAGAGAAAGCGCGCGATAATGGTGCCCTCGTGTACTTTTCGTGTACCGCGACGGAAAGAAGCTGCTGGTGTCAGTTTTATAATATCTTAATTGTCCACTTATCGTAGTTTGCCTTCGTCGCGATACGAAGGAGCAAATGGAAGTAATTAAAAACGTACCGAGCATTTCGAATATCCCCTTACGTCGATCTTGCGTCATCGCAAGGTCTATGGGGGAACGATTCGCTAAAAAAAATAGAGAGGTCTGTTTATGGACTTGGAACCATCGCAAGGAACCATCCATGCGTCTACGCATGCGTACCGCATACCGTACGCGTTTGACGTGTCCATTCGCATATCGATGTAGTAAAAGAACATCGATCGATACGTTTACGAGTTTATTCCCTCTAATGTTTCAATTTTCAATTTAACATTTGAATTTTGTAGAAAAAAATGTCCGACAGTTTTAAAACACGGCACATTTTTAGAATAATAGGGGGGAGGGGACGAGGAAAAAAGAAAATCGAGGCCTACCAGATCGAAAACGATATCGTAGTCGTTAGCTTCGGTACGCGTATAAATGACGGGTTTCTTAGCTGGCAGTTGTTGGCTTAGACGTCGATAATCGCGGCAAACAATCGAGACGGCGGGTAACGGTAACACCATTGTCAAATTGGCCGCAAATTCTGGAAATAATAAACCGGAAAAAGGCTGTTACTTTGATAAGCCGAGTATAGGTATAGATACACGAGTAAGTAGCTTGTATTATATGTGTGATGTTCACGCTTATGGTGGTGACTTCGATTTTATGGAGGAATAAAAAAACTATAAAAAAAGAGACGAGAGAAGAAATGTGTATAAACTATACATTTGCAGACTTTTTTTTTCGAAATCTAAGAGCATTCGTTTCAATAACGAATATTATACATAATAGATAACATACATAAGATAGTAATACTACATAATTTTTTCTTGTGACTTTCGACGATGTTTCGAGCGCGCCTTATAAGCGTTTCAAGAACAACAACATCTCGACGAATCTCACGGTATAATCCGTCGCGATTTTTCGCCAGAATTTACAACCTCGTACAATCATAAATTTATAAGAAACTTAAGCTCGTAGATACTTCTCTTTTACGCGTTTAAAAGGTGGTGCGAAAAACGCGCGCGCGCGAGACAAAGGCTCGAGTCTGACGTAAAGACGATTACGATCGACGCGAGTATTAATATGAAATTTAAAAAGATTACTCAAAACTTTTTTCACTCGTTTGTTTCCGAGAGAAGAGTAATGGGAGATAACATCCTCTGCTAGGTATCGTAAGAAGTAGGAAAGAAGCGAGAAGAAAAAGAGCAAGATGGTTTCCGAGCTATCCCAAAGCGTAGTCAGAAGAATAGCGTACGTGGTAATTTGATCTTAACGAACGTTCGCCGCTGCTTCGATCGGGGTCACGGTGTGTGTTGCGAACTCTAACACCGTGGACGATTAAATGGTATACACGATTAGGCGGACGCGTAGCTACGTGCTTGCTTATAGTATATGTATCTGCTTTGAAAGAAAAAAAAAAAAATGGAGATCAAGCGAGATTATTAGGAATAGGAAAGAACTAAGGAGCATTATGGTGTCTGAAAGTATCGTAACACCGTTCGATCCCGTGGGATCGTAGGATCGTCAAAAAGGCGAACGCTTTCCTTTCTTTTCTCCGGATCGCCGCCGTGTCTTCGGAAAAGATTTGTTTTTCTTCAAATTATAGAACATCATCGTTCATATTATTCGTAACAACGCGTTACAAATTAAGAGAGTGTGGGAAAGAAGTAACTGGAACAGAACGTTGCTCCGATATTCCCGACAACAACGGGGCGTGAGGTATAATAAACTAACGAAAGCGACAGGTTTAGAGGCTATCGTGTAATTACTTAGGAGAAAGTCGTTTTTTTCTTTTTTCTTTTTTCAAAAGAACGCATTACGAAGCGAGACAGGTTCGTCAACGTTCTCGGCGCAAGGTACCCTCATTTTTTTTTTTTTTTACTTTGCTCTCTTGTAACGAGTCGCGCGACGATTCGACTCTTGCGAAGGTCGTCGAACGACCGACGGAGATCTCGAGCAACGAGGTTACCGGTGGGGAACTTTCATCGAGAATCGATGACACGGAGAATACTGGAATCGGGTCGTGATTCGGCTAACGTGAAAATATTAGAATCTGTTTTAACCCTTTGACTACTGTTGGCGCCTATTGGCGTCTGAAACATGTTGGCTTCCTGGTACTGTAGGCGCCAATGGGCGCTTGACTTACTTTGTGAAAAAAAGCTTAAAATTGATGTTCACTTTTTAGTACCTATGTGCCCTAACAATTTAAAGCAGAATATTTATGAATAAGTAATATTGGTTTAATGTAATAGAATTCAGTATTTTGAATATTTCAATATACTTCCTCAGAAATGCATGCCTAACGAAAAACTTCGCTGTTCTCGGTGTACGTCGCGACTGAATTCCTACCGTACGGTACGGTCGGTGCGTGTCAATGTCTGCCGTAGTCAAAGGGTTAAAGAAAGTAACGGGGGTGGTAGTTGCGTAGAGACGAGCGTTTGGAATACTCTCTCGCGTTTAGAATTTCCCCCCCTCCTCTCGTCATTTTTGGGTATCGTGTACAAGTAGGTACGTCGATACGTATAATTTGAAGATTCGCATAATCAAAAACGCGAGTGGTCACGATTATCGATTCGGTCGATAGGCACGAAGAGAAGAGGCGACTTGGTGGCGTATCGGTGACGGCGGCCGCGGTTCGAAGACGACACGGAGACACCGCGTAACGGAGAAACTCGATTCGGTACTGGATTAGACGACGGCACCTCGACACCTCGACACCTCGGTCGTCGACCTCGATATTCAGCTGTTTCGAACCTCATGGAAATTCTGAGATTCGGACGCCACGTAAATGATGATGCATGACGCACGACGTTTCGCTCTCTCCTTCCTCTCTCCTCTTTTTTTTCCTCTCTCTCCGTTCGCCCGAGATAAAACTTTTGTACAGTAGATCCCCAATAATTAGTCTTATTTTTTCGACTTACTGTTATATTTTTATATCCTACTAAAGGGCTCACCCGTAAATAAATTAAATTAAATTAAATTAAATTAAACAAAATTAAATTAAATAACGCGGTGGTTGAATTCCTAAACAATACGATGTTATATAAATTAATTCGAAAAGACAAAAATAAGTAAGAAATATTATTTTTTCTTCATGTAGAATAAAAATAAATAGTTTTCCCCATGTGCCGTCTTGTACGAGGTTTCCTTCATTTTCTAACCGTTCTACACAGGAATTTACTTTACTCTTCCCTTTAAATTCAGCCTCCCCATGGAGGTGGCTCGTGAAGCTCGTTTCTCCCAAACTCTTCGCGTCATAGTTACTCGACTACTCTACGATGCACTTTCCATTTTTCAATGTTCACCCGACCCGATACTCGATTCTTCCTTCTTTTACAGTACTTCCTTTCGACGTAAGATTTTGGTAAGGGAAGAGTGGTGTCGTTACGAATACGTGAATGAGGACCCAAGCCGATCCCTCGAAGGAGCACGAGCACGAAAGAGGTTCTTGTTTCTATTCGCGCGCTCGCGGGCGCGCACACCGTATACTCGAAGGAACGTACGACGTATACAAAGTGTTACGTTTCTACGGCACTCGTGGTATGTGGGTCAGGAAGCCGGCGGTGCTAACAACCGACTCGACTCGACTCGACTCGACTCGACTCCACTCAACTTCGGACGGAGTCTTCGGCTAATGCGCGTTAACGCGCCGCTAACTTTCATATCGAGTGATTTCCGCTTACGCCAAATCCGCCGATCCTTTTGAGAATTCCTCCTCCGTTTGCCGCGCACCGTACGCTGCTCGCTACTCGTCCACGGAATACCGCCATTCAACGACTCTATATGACTAATGCTTGATACCCTAGTATACTTTCGAGTACCGTACCGAGGAGGCCATCTTCCTTTCAAGGCCACGAAAAGAACTCGATGATAAAAAGAAACTGGTTAACGTAATAATTAATGTTACGTTTTTCCAAAAATAGCGTATATAATAACTATAAATTATAGTAACCATAAGAATACGATTCTTGTGTTTCTGTGTTTTCTTTTCTTTTCTTCTAAAACTTTAAAGTTCAATGTACGATGTCGGCTGAACAAAGAAATCTCTTATACGTATTTGGTTCTTATGTATCGCACGACCGTTATACGATGATTCTTCATAAGGATCGTACGCGATCGAAATATAAATTATTAATAACTAACTCATCGTTAGGAAGTAAGCGTGGGACGTTCGTCTTAATGAAAATTTCCTGTGACTCGAAGGGCGTCATGGTCGAACGATATTCTCCCGAAATGTCCCATCAACGATTGGTAGACGCTGAAATAAAATTTGTTCGATAATGAATTTTAATATTTTCTGAGAAAATTTTGAAAGGGCATAAAAAAGTACCCAGAAAGTATTTACCATAATAATTACAATTGTTTGTTCGAATATCATTCCGAGATAGAAAAATGATAATACCGAATCGCATTCTATAATGCGATAGTTATAGAAAAACGTTCGGTAAACGAGAACAATTTCCTATCGACGTCTGATCTTTTTTTTCCGGCGAGGTTTTTCCATCAGAAGTATGAATCGAAGATCGAACCGAATACTTGCGTTAACGAGGAGAAGAATAGGATGAGTACCAGGAAGGGGAAGAGGAGTAAGAGTAGGAGTAGGAGAGAAGGAATAGTCGGTCGGTCGGTCGGACGCATAAGGTATAAGGCAGCCTCATTCCTGACGGTGGCAACCGGCACGCTACTCGTTAGTCGCTTTGGGGTGGTGGTAAAGAAAAGTGGTGGCGGCGGCGGCGACGGCGGCGGCGGTGGTAGCAGCAGGTGGCGGTGAGAGGGGTGGGGAGCGAGCAGAACACCTGGACGACTTCCTGCCTCGATGCGAGTAGCTCAGTCTTGAGAAAAGATCGCTGCTCATCGCTCGCACGAGATCTACTTTACGTCGTGGAAGACTAACGAAAGTCTCTCCGAGGAATAGAGAGAAACAGAGACAGAGAGAGAGAGGGAAAGGGAGAGAGAGAGAGAGAGAGAGAGGAGAAAAATAGATTCTTATTCTTCTTATCGTTCGATTTAAAGTTTCATTTAATTTCCCTTGTTTTTCTTGCTCATCTTCGTCATTCGGAAAGTTCGCGTAGTGTTGAAGAACGAATCGCAGGCACGTACGCGAAATGACGAGTTCGACTCGAAAGCCGTGCTTTCGGTGAAATATCGAGCGAGTACCGAGAGTGTCCTCCTTTGATATCGTCGGCAGATCTATCCAGACACCCAAAGGATTCTCGTATATCGAGGAACGGCCATTTCTCAGGGTGTTCGAGACTCGAAGATTTCAACGAGAAAATGGAAAGAAGAGGATTTACGTATGTTCTCGTCCTCCTTCTGGGAATCGCTATACAAGGTGCGTCGGTACTACTTTATATCTAGCTTTCCGTCTCTTTAGATCGTTGGAAGAATCGACGATAGAAAGTCGCGACAGAAAGCATCTATGCTAAATTTTCATTCGCCATACTCTATCGTACACGTTTATCCATTTACGTAGACTTCTTTACTTACGTATACCGGCTACTTGATTCTTCTCCTTTGAATTATCGGGAACAAACATTTTAATCGACGTGGATGAGAAAGCAGTCTCCGCGCGTCTCTCTTTTCCTCCGTTCAAATCTCCGGCCAATCGCCTTGCATTACGAAGGAGAATGCGGACTCGCTTCGTTCTCCTTTTCTCGATCCTTTCTACATCTACGTCGCGTGCTTCTTACGGAAGAAAATGTTTGTCAATGTTTTTAATAATTTTATTACCGATTCTATCTGGTCTTAATTCTTACGACGTCGGACAATTCTTCGAGAAGAGATCTCATTGATATAAAAATGAAGATTCAACATCTTAACATTGGTAGTCGCGTTCTCGTAAACTAGGAATATGAATTATAAACGTTTCAAGCACAATCTGCAAAATCAAGCGTCGGTCACCGGTGTCTCCAGACATCAACGACACTCAAGACACTCAACGAAGATTCCGCTTAGTCCTCGTTATTATGACGTCGGACCATTCTTTTAGAAGAGATCTCATCCATGTAAAAATAAAGATTTAACATGCGTTCACCGATGTCTCGAGACTTTGTAAACCGTACAGACGCACTCGGCGAATCTTCTAGAAAAGATACGGTGAGATGCATTCGCATACTCGCGTACGCTTACGCTCGTAGACTCGCCGAGTTCAAACGAGTTACTTCTATTCTTATTAATTCTTAGCGAACCGTAAGCCTGCGATACGAAAGAACGGATTTCTTTTTGCTCTTTCATTAATTCCTCGGTCTTTTTCATCGAGAACAAACGGGAGTCGGTCCGTTCGTGCGAACGTAAAACGAAGCATGTTCCTGTATCGCAAAAGTCATTTTTTATTCCATGCGAGTATACCGTGTACCGAGCACCGAGGAAACGAACGCTTTTGTGAGCGATGGGTTAACGACCACGATCGTATCGCGAGTTTCGAGCGATTATTCTATGCGATTTCCCACGTGTCGCCAGCTTACTAGATAAACGGTTTTCCTTTTGCCATACGCGCCATCGTTCTAAGATCCTTTCTTCCGATCGCGTTTCTATTAGAATTTACGGCTTCTGGATACATACACATAGACACTGTACAAATCTTCACTGTGTAAATCTTTAAAGTTATTAGATAAACATCGTTTATAAAAAAAAAAACATGGATCGATCGATCCTCCAATCGAAAAAACGTACCGTAGATCTAATAAAAAAGAATACTCGATTCGCTGACCGACATTGCATATCTCTTAAATTGTTACTCTCAAAAAATACTCGACGGCAGAGACGTAGCACGGCTAGCGTGTTCCTCTTCGATCATCGATAAATAATCGAGGGACCGTAGCTTCTCGACGCAAGCCGCTTCACGGCGTGCGTGTACGCGTACTCGCGCAGGGGAGGAAGAAGCTCGGAAAGTAAAGTGCATTTGCGTTTAATTAGCTCGATTCGCTTCTCAATTTCCCACGATTCCGTGAAGTAACGGGAGAATCGGTAGAGAGCGACGAGGAGAGCGAGTAACGACGCGAGCCACTCGACGAGACTCTCCATTCGCCCATCCGCCCACTTTTGCCCCGATTATCCACTTTTCTTTCTTTCGGCCTTTCGACGGTCGCCGACCGTCCCGTCCCGTCTGCTGGAATTTCAATCGTCCAAGAAAGTAGGAACGGCGTAAGGGAATTAAAAGTGAAACTTTATGGCGTTATCTTCTCGTCGCACTTCCAGTAACTAAAAAGTACCACGACTGTTAGCTCGAGTGCTAGTTGTGTAAGTGGATTACACGACATCGCTCGAACGTCCTTTAATTTTATACATTTTTTCATATCGTCGAACCGTCGATCTCTAAATCGCGCTACGCACTTAAAAATTTTGCAATTTCGTCGTGAAATCGGTGTATCGGCGTCGGAATCGCGGGACGACGGCGCATTACACGATAATCCTCGTCGAATGTAACGGTAGAAATAGCGGTGACCTGATATTTACACCGGAATAACTTTTACCCTTTCCACGCAATCGTAACTCGTTATGTCCACTCTACTGGCCCACATAAGCTTATTTACTCCAAGCACGTTCGTTCACTGTGACTGCGCGTACCTGACCGTGGCACATCGAAATCTCGTGTGGGTCGCGTGGGCGTTTGAAACCTAGGCGAGTGCGACTCCCTCTCGAAATGAAGAGTATGACTCGCGTAAATGGCTTATCTCGTTGGCGGATTCCTTCTCAGTTCTGTCTCTTCCACGTTACGTGGGTATTGACGCGTTACGTATCGCCAGTGTTTCTGAGAAAACTTTCTCTGCTATCGGGTGAAAAATAAGCAAATGTATTTAAATAATAAAAAAATAACTAAACATGTTAAAAACTGAAATATGCACACACGGATTTTGCGTGAAGTTCAACGAAATGAAAAATATATGCACCCGGTACGTAATGCGTTAACTAAACCCAATTCCCACGTAACGATCCATCTAAACTTTTTCTATTCACTGAAACGTCCTTGGAGCTCTCCAATTTTTCCTCCGATTCCTCTACGAAGCACGCTCAATAAAAATATGTTAATCGTAAAGCCGCGAACCGTTACGCGAGAGCAACGCATGACCGGCCGAAGTTGTCGATCGTGTGTATAACCTCGATGAACAAGGATGAAACCGTTTTCTCGCGTCGTCCCGCAGGAATGTCACCTGTCCGCCCGTACACGGTTTCTTCTTAGCCGCGCTTTCATCCTATAACCTTTTTAAGCGATCGATTGTACGCCTTCCTTCGATTAACGGACATCTATCGGTATATCGTCTCCACGACGTAAAAAGAAAAAAAGAAAATGTGGTATCAACTTACATCCGAGCGAAGCTTGAGAAAATTTCGCGAACGCTGGGCCAAATTCGATTTTTCCCTTTTTCTTCTTCTTTTTTTTCACATTCGATTCGCATCTAACCGCAACACGCCACGGACGACGAGTTTGTAGACCCGGACGATTGCGCGATCGTTGCAGGATGCGAGTCGCTTGCATTGTCGCTTGCATTATCGCTTCCGCTACGAGAACACCGAATGATTTCCGTCGTCCGTTTAGGGTCTTCAGTCTCGTGTCTCGACTTCGAAACCTCCTCCGAATCGTATTGCTTCGTCCACGAGTTTATTTCGTTATGAAAAACGTAGATATAGTAGCTAGCACGCGATGGAAGCGTACGGAGCAAATCAGGATAACAATAGGAGTCGTAAAGCCGGCTGTACGCTCGCGCCAGAAATTTCGCGTGACGAACATGCTTCTCTACACTCGCAATTTACGCAGTATTCGATAATCTCTGGTTTTGGATAGATTTCGAATTGGCTGTGGCTAAGCTGGCTTTACACTCATGCTGTGAAGTCACGGCGTCAATTTCTGTCGTGAATTTTTTACGCGACGAACATGTTACTCTGCGCTCACAATTTACACAGTCTTAAATAAAATCGTTAATTCGAGATGGATGTCGAATTGGTTGGTGCTATAGTTATATATTAGGTTGTCCCAAAAGTTTCTTTCGCCATCTACACGAAGCTACTTTATCTGACAGTGTTAATATAAACACGAAACCTTATCTCTCTAAACATTGATGGCATTACCTTCGTAGAGCAAAACTGATCGTACATAATTCAGTATCATGACATAAAACATACAATATTATGCGTTTACTGTTTCTTAATAAAATGAAAGAAACTTTTGGGACAACCCAATAGTTAGGCGTGAATATAATTTTTCGTGCAAAATAAAAAAATTGAGCGGGGAACCACCTCCACACTTGCACTCTCACCCTCTCACGAGTTTTCACAACGTGAGTGCGGAGTCGACATGAAACTTACATTAAAACGTTAACAAGTCGTCCCATCTTTGATTCTTCATTGCGCGGACGAGCGATTCACCGTAGAGCTCGTCGGTGAGACGGTGACGAGCCTCACCGCGCATCGAAGTCATCGACTTAAAAAACAAGAGACTCGAACAACCGCGATGAGGCAACGTTCCGCGCATCGCAACGACGCTAAGCGCATTTCGCGCGTTTCATACATGATTATACGGTAAGCGCGTCTCTCTTTCCCAAACATTATTGCCCACGACACGCGTTACTTGTATCTACAACGATTGCGCTTTATCCTTTCTCAGGAGCCATTCTAACGTAAGATCGTCTAAGAAGCGGGGAGTAAACGTTACGACAGCGTACGAATTTGCGATTGACACAAATCGATTTCAAATCGTGATTGCAACATGCGTAGAGTTTTTTTAAAATTTTTAGAAAAGTACACGGACGGTGATTCTTCTAATTCATGTAAAAATTTTCATACAAGTCTACATACGTTCGGATATCTATAGGTACACGTCGTGAGTCGTGACTATTCTAAAAGTAGATTTAGTCGATTCTATTTTATATAAATTAATATATCTATCTAAATATGATACCTATCTATTTATTAAGTCATAACATAAATTAATCATAACAGTTATGTAATCTCCATTGTTATTTATGATAGACAATTCGTTAATAACATCCGAATAGAATGTTCAAAATTAGAATATGTTCATGTTTACAACCAAACTTATGTTACGATCTAATATTATATGTACAATCACTGAGTACGTAACACGATGACGATTTTCATTTTAATTCGGTATAAGTATTTTTTTAATACATATCCATGTACCTACCTAGCTAATTAATCGTTTAAAGATAAATATATATATATATATACTATGTATGGGTTCGCAGGTAAAATCGGTGCGACTGCCGGATGCGGTTACCCGGGTGCACCGGCTCATAGTAGCGTACGCTTCACGGGCAGCGGCATCGAGGACGTCATAGACGAGGAGGACGCTCTTCTCAAAGAAACGGAATTGCCGGAAGGTACTGTAGCTACCTATTCCTGCGAAAGGGGTTTCGAATTACTTGGTCCAGCGAGAAGACAATGCCAGCCGGAGGGTACATGGACCCCGGAAGGCGTTCCTTTCTGCGGTAAGCCCATTTCCTCCATTTTCGCCTCGATCTTAACTCCATCGGCCGTAAACGAAACGGAAAGTTTCTTCTTTCGAGAAACGAAGTGTAACGAATTTAAGGAAAGCTACGCTTTCGATTTGATACTTTGAGAAAACGTGCGCTAAACGTCGGGGATCGATTTTTACTTTCTCGATTTGAACGAAATGGCGGCAATATTTCGCGCATAGATATACAAATACCTACAAGAAGAAGTAAATAAATAAATAAATAATAATATTTGTAATTATCTAACGTATAAAAAAAGTTTGATGCAAAATTTTATAAGGATCTACAAAATCCTAACTAGCTGGAAAGTAGAGAGTCTCATTTTTGAAAAAATTCAATGAAATTAGGTTAGAAGATAGGAAGATGCATCGACGGAAGCGCGCGAGTGCTCGCAAGGCTCTGAAACGTCAAGGTACGCGCTCGAGCCGCGGGAAGTTTCGGTTAGTCGTTCGACCCAATTCCGGGTGTCCTTGACCGAGGTGGCTGCCGATAGATAGTCAAGAAATATCGAAGACGGTGGGGGCATTGCACCGTTAACTCTGAACCTGTTACCGCGTCGAGGCTACCACGGCCACTGTGGCCATCACGGCCTTCCCAATCTTCCCAACTCTCCCGATCCTTCGTCGCGCGCATTCCTAAATCGACACGGCCTTTCTTCTAATTAGTCGTCCTTGTACCAACCTATTTTCTCTCTCTCTCTCTCTCTCTCTCTCTCTTTCTATTTCTCTCTATTTCTGTCTATTTCTCTCCTTTCCTTTCTATTTCTCTCCTCTCTTCTACTATCAACAATTATTTATCTACGAGAGAATAGTTAAGCTCTACGTAGAAACAATTCTACTTACTCGAAAAGAACCGATAGATATAGAGCCTGTAGGTATCCATTACACATATACATACATGGTCTCACACACGTGGAGAGTATATGTATACGGAGTAAACGAAACGAAACGAAACGAAACGAGACGAGACGCGTCCTCGTCTTTTTAAAAGCACAAAATCGAGGTGGCCGATTCGAAATCAGCCACGGCCGGAAGACTAGACGCGCTACTTCCTGCTTTTCCTTAACCGCCGAGAGCATCGCGGAACGCGGAACTTTCTTTTTTCGACTCCGTTTACGTATGTATACATGGTTTTGACGCGAGTCGCTCGGAATTCCGCGAAACTCAGAAATGGGTCTTCCTAGAGGAATATCTCGATGATTCAACATAGCACTTTCATTTTTTTTTTTTTCTTTGGCTTACGATGATAATTACGAACATCGGGGACACGTTGCGCGTATTTACGCTTTCGATCGATCGATTAAAATGGAAAACGCTCGAAAATGGGGAAGAACGATGGAACGGCGGCCTTTCTTTCGTTTCGCTTCGGCGAAGACCAAAAGTTCGACGCTCGCGTTTAACACTTTCACGAAGACCTTTCCCACTATACTTTCGCGTTATCGTGTAGATTTCGCTGGAACGTAACGTATGTACGTATTTAGGAGTAAGCATGCTTTGCGATAGAGACTGACCGCGAACGGAAAATCGTGAAAGTAACGCGATGAGATCTGCGAACGTCGCTTCCTCGGAAATGATTTTCGTCGAAGAATCTCTTCGCTGGTAAAACGAATTACCTTCGAGCACGAGCGTATATTGATTAATGGGACGAAATTTTCCTCTTATCTCTAATATAAACAATACTCTACATTTATTATACAAGTAGATATAAATTTTATAACGATGCATCTTGTAGATTCTACAAAAAAATATGTAGTCTCGTTTTTACTTTACTATTCGATGTAAAAACGAGTGAAATAACGGTAAGCATTTTTACGCGACAGTTTCGTGGACCGTAATGACTCGTACCGTTCTTTTAGCGTTGATTTCGCTTCGAGAAGAGCGTCGCCGTTGATTTGGCGACGATGAATTCTCGTCGGGCTTACTACGACCAACCGGAGGTCGTGCATCGTACCAAAACCTAAAGAGAAATAATTTAACAACTTCATTGCGTGGTTATAATAAGTTAGACAAAGCAAAAAAATTGTTTACAATCCCGATTCTTATTTTATTAGATACCTACTGCATTGTGCAAGGAATCGCGTTATATGAAAACAATAGCCGCGATATCTTTACATTGCGTTACACGAGAGTCTACCGTAAATATTTTTCACGATCCTCGAGATACTCCAGCATTTCCTACGAAACAGAATGCCTCCATTAAACATAGATCGCGGGCAAAGCGTGATCGTTTTGTGAGACTGTTTCGTTCGTTAGGAACTGGTGCGCTATGAAATTTACTATCGTGGAACCAACGAAGACCACGCACGATTCACGAGGGTTTCCTTACTCGCGTGCACGGGAAATAACTGTAAATTATGAGGTGAGCATACGGTGTGATGTGACGCGACGCGTCGTACGCATCCACGCGTCTACGTATATAACAATAATAAGTACGTATCGAATATATGTGGGAACGTACGTAGCATGCGCTTCGTGGTTATTGCAATAAGTAGGTTTAGGTCGAGAATGCATCGATTATTAGTTTCATTGACACCGTAACCGCGCCCATTCGTCGGAATGTCGAGGCACCGTCATCGAGCTATCGAGTGGCTCGTCGATCGATTCTAGAAATGCATAACGAGTCGAGCTGGCTCCCACGCGTTATTCATAGAAACGCGATCTCTCGATCGATTCACACGTTTCTTATATAACGCGATAAAAAATCCGACGTTCGGTGATAAACGCGTCAACGTGTCTGGCAGATCTCGTTGCTTATCAATATTGTTGAAAAATCGATTAATAAATAGTATCGATTACGCTTGCCTTATGAATACCAAAGATATCGAACGTAATCGGAACAGTAATTGAATTAGCGACGTTGCTACCACCACCGACAGCGATATCACAAAAGCAAAGCAAAGTCAGAAGCAAAAGCAACGTCAGCTTTCCGAGTTAGCGCCGATAAAATTCTCACGTTACGGTACAGTAAAACTACCGCAAGGCCGACGAGTGCCTCGCGAATGCACTTGCTGGCGCTCGATGCAGAAAACTTCTTCTTTTTCTTCTTATTATTCTCTTCGAGGCCGGCTGTCCCATCTGCGTGCCGGCTGGACTCCCGTACAACACACATACGTACGGCTATTCACCCGTGTATATCGGGGCCCTGCTTCGACCTTGTTTTTATGTACGCCGATCGTACCCCCAACGAGCGCACCATCGAGACGCGGCCTTTTTCTCATCTAACGATCGTGACCGCCTAGACGATGTCACGACAGCGGCGACGTCGATGAGTCGACGAAACGTCGATCGTGTCCTAGATCGATGTAAATTCTCCTTAAATCCCGTCGATTATAACGGCTTACCTTTGTAATAATTTTGCGTTAAAGTCGTACTCGAAGAACGCCTTTACCGCGACGAGGGAAAAAATAGAAATAGGAGATTTATTAACTACGGTAGAACCTCCCGTATCCGAACCCCTCATTATCCGAACATTCTTGCGCTTGAAATAGAACTTGGTTTGAGATACGAAAAGAATCTACTTAATACTATACAGTGGCTTATGTTAAAAAATTTATGGGTTTTAACGATCGAAAAGATTTGGGATCCACAAATGCTGCAGAAATTGCAAATTTTCTTGATTCTTATCGAAATCGATTATGTTACCCTATTATTCTAAAATTCTAAAAAACCGAATACTTTTCTCTCCCTATTAATTCACATATGAGAGGCTCTACCGTATATTTGTCGGCCAGACAAACATTTCAACGATCGCTCATTTCATTATGTTATTTCCCACACAGTGTTAAACGTCGCCGGAGGGAAAGCACCGATGCAGTCTAGCAGCCTGGACGGCGGAATTCCGCAACGTGCCGTCGACGGCAGCAGCGCTCAGATTTTCACGGCGCAAACTTGCACGCTAACGAGACCCGAGCAGAGGCCATGGTGGTACGTGAACCTCTTGGAACCGTACATGGTGCAACTCGTGCGGCTAGACTTTGGCAAGCCTTGCTGCGGTAAGTAGGCCATTCGCCCGCACCTCTCTTCACCATATTCCTTTCAACGATCTACGCGATCTTACGAGTTCGCTTCGAAAGCATCAAACGTTCTGACTCATCGTTGTTCGAAAATCAAAATTTTAGCGGTACGAATCGATTCCTCTAATAAAAAAACAAAAACAAAGAAAAAAAATTGGGCACGGACCGATCGATAACGAGATCGATCGATCGTGTCTTCGAGCGCGTCGACTCGACACGAATGCTACACTTTTCTCGATTTCTACGCTTATTCAAGATCGATAGTAATCGATCGTGATCGTCCGCGTCCGGGAAAGTCAACGATAGATTCGAAGATTCGTGCGACTCTTCGCTTTCGTCGAGCGACGACGAGTAGAAACGGCGTGCAACTGGAACGAGACGATTCACGAAAACATCTCTCGATTCCTCTTTCTCCAAGCTCGATCGATGCTCTAGGGGAAACACATCGCTCGACCTCGAATCCGTGAATCACCGTTCGATTCCTTCACGCTTCGATTTCTTCGAGTCCTCGCGGTCGCGCTTTCCATCGGTTTGTTGGAGCCAAATGAAGCTGCTTAATGGAGGAAAACCGAGGAAGAAAAGAATTATCTCTCTCTCTCTCTCTCTCTCTCTCTCCTCTCTCTCTCTTCTTCTGCTACGTGTTTATCTTAACACGCGTTGTTACATCTATCGACGGAAAATTTATAACAGAGGTGTAATCAATTAAAAAGTACAAAAGTACCAGCGTGCAAGACTAATCTAACTCGTATATTCTCTAGTCTCTTTTATAGTTTATAAAAATGTCAAAATTGATGCACTACGATCTCTTGATTGATAAGCGAAGTATCGCGAAAGGGTAGGTATAATGTAAACCGGTATCATCGAAGATGATCGCTCACTGCCGTGTAAAATTGATAGAGGTACGTACACGGGTATCGGGGAAGATCATCTCGCACGGCAAGAGTCGGCCATGTGTGGCGAAATCCGTGTGCACCGCCTTCTAAACAACCTCTTGGACACGGCCCAGCGCTTAGGAGATAGCTATCCTACGACGATTTCCACTTGTTGTGCCTTCCGACTCGTATCTGTGCGGTTCTGCAATTAAATCAATCGCACTTCACAATAACATGCTTCATAATTGGTCTTTGAGGAAAGAAAAGATGAGAACTTTCGCGCCGGGCAACATCCGTGACGATCAAAGGTCTTAACGTCTTCGTATATACATATATACATACGTACGTACGCTTTTCTAGTCTTTTTCTTCGATTCGTTCAAGAAAAAAGGACCATCTCGAAATGATTTGTAGTATTATAAATGGGACGAGA
>JAIFRP010004408.1:872290-882823 GCA_032403825.1 Odynerus spinipes
TGCATAAATGTACTGCCTGTAAAAGTAAGAATTATAGTCCCTTTGATCTTGATCGGAGATCATACTTTTATCTAGCGGATATGCCAAAAACAAAGAAAGTAATATATTGAGATTATATGATCGAACGAGTGACATACGTGTCGACATATTATAATATTACAAAGTCTATGTATGTATCTTCACATTTCTTCGAGATTCTTATCGCATATCGTCTTTGTATATTGCCTCGATTAACCTTTACGAGTCCCTATGACAACGATCTGCCTAATCCGTCATGGATACCTTGGCCTCGCCTTGAACCAACTAACCGACGACGATTTACGAAGAGGACAAAAAGGGAAGGCCGACGTAATCCATTTCGGAGTGAAATCCTCGTTCAATCGCGAGAGATATTTCAAAATGTAAATCGAGTAGATAGAACGAACGGTCTGTTGTGCGGGGCACGAATACTGCCCAAAGTGAGCCTAACGATGAAACTCTTTGGATACATCGTTGGTAGAACTTTTAGCGTTCATCGAAAATAGCCGAAACATCGACCTTTTTTTTAATCGATCGACTGAAATAAGATATTCGTAGTTATTTTATATACGTATTTATTTCATGATCCGATAATCCTGAGTAAATTACGATAGTGCCATTTTGGGCAAATTTCTTGAATTTACCTAAAAGCGATCTTGTCGTTCGTATATAATGATAGTAAACTTCAAGGAAATTATCTTATACCATTAGCTTATAGTTATTGTATCGTATCGATTAGGTAAAATAAATGTATTTATGTATCCTTATTGAGATTCTATTTCATCGACGTTTCATTCGGTTAAACATGTATATGTAAATACGTATAAGAAATATTTCCCACTGAAAAATTAGAATACAATAACGTTGTAACAAAAATGTGTAACGACGCATCGAGTAACAAATGGAAATTGCTAAAAGATTATCTTATTAAATTTTAGAAATATTTTGTATAAACTTATCTCCTATTATCACATTAAAAAAGAAAACTCACACGTAACAAAAAAGTAAACTCAGTTCTTTAACCACTCATCGATCAATTGTCCGACTTGTGCTCTAGCTGCTTTCAGCTGAGGCGGATCGTGTTCCGAAGGTGGATACATATTCGCGCAGTGCGCCGTACCTTTAAATAGTAACGATATTAAAATATCATATCTACAAATTAGAAAAGTGAATAACTTCTTACGCACCATTGATATAAATGGCAGTAGCTTTAGGGCTTAACGATGTTGTGATACCCAGTGCGTGCCATGGATCGACGGATCCATGGACGAATACTACATTGCTTACTTCTAACTTGAGCGCTCCGTACATAGTATTGGTACGTTTGACAGCATCGTTAAGTAAATCTATATTATATCTGAAACGGTATATACGTAAAATTTGTATCATAAATATTAGTAGACGTTATACTATGATAAGAGTATACAAACCTAGGGCCAAATATATCGATACACTGTTGAATAAAGAATTCTACTGGAAACGTTTCACTGAATAAATTTGGACGCGCGGTTGACGTTTGAAAGAAACCAAATTCCGTGCAAGTTTGGTATATCCATTGCCGACCTAATGAAATGTTATTATGATAAGTGGCAATAAAGTACAATACATATATACATAAATATGTTTTTTTTTTTCTTTTAATGTTACCTCCTTCTGCTCCTTCCGAATTCCATGTTACGTTTCTCAATTCGTGAATCATCTTGTCGTATCTAAAGTCTAAGCATTTTTCTTTGCTCGCATTTAATATTAAATTACTTATCTGAGCGAGTCTATCGATGGGTACACCTAATTTTTGATTCGTCAGAATGTCACATGTAGCATCGATGGTCAAATTTGCCATTCTTGAATTATTACGATTATCTTTGTTATACTGAACGATGCCCGCAAAGTTGCTCGCTAACGTTTCATACAAATTCGAAATATCCAAGCGCTTCGTGTGTCCGGGATCAATTGGATCGCAAAGACTGTGAAAAATAAATTAAAGATAATTGTATATGTTTTGGAGAACTAAAGATATATTACCACTTACTCACTTAAATTTTTGAACGATGGCTTTTTGGCCAATCGGATGACGTAACATTATATGAAATTGTTTGTTCGCAGCAACTATCGCATCTACGCATGCTTTAGAGTATTCTCTAAGAGAGTTTTCGACGACGACGTAATATTCTGGAAATTACATTTCGTACGTTTAATTATAAGTATGTAATATTATACAAATTATATTCATTCACTTACGTTGAAAGTCAATCTGTGCAAGGACCGGTCCACTACTAGACACAGCACCGTGTACAAGATGAGGATATTTTACACGCATCCAAGCAGCTAATGATCCAGGATATGAACCTCCAAAAGCAATCCATTTTACATCATCCGATACATTGTGTACTTCATTCATACTTTCGATAAAATATGCTACATCCGCAAGTGCTTGCTCAGAATTTAAGTATACCAAGTTTTTTACACTCATATCCCTACAGTATTTATAGGAAATGTTATTACATGAAACGGTATAAAACTAAAACTGCATTAATTGCATTACAAAATTTTAACTCACGCAGTTGGATGGCTTTTTCCATAAAATCTATGCTCTAGCTGGAAGCACATGGCCCCATGTTGTTTGGCATATTCGATCCACTGTCCTTCCACCATCCATTTAGCTTGGGCTGCACCTTCGCCACCGATTAAAAGGAATATTGGACCGTCGGGTTTATAATATTCCGTATTCTGAAAATATCTCTGCAAAAAAAATAATTAGTGAGAAAAGAATTGAAAATTTGTATTACTCGCATTTATACCTGTTTCCAAGTACGTGCATTCGTCGAGTCAAAATGATTGAGCATCTGAGTAAACCATTGTTCCTTGGGAAGCCATGCATGTTCTTTAAATAAAAGTGGTGTACCCAAATTTCCTCCTTTACTTCTACCTCTTATAAAATTACGCAAAGCCACAGTAACATTTAAAAACCCTGTTGTAAACAGCAATAATAGTAGAAGCCGCATTTTTCTGTAGAAAAAGAAACAACGTTACTATACAAAGTTTGGGATAAGGTTTGACAAAGAATAAATATTATACGACTGGATACATATATGCCAACTGATTGTACCTATCTTTTTTACAATGATATTAGTTATCTTCTAAGATAACGATCATGGAAACAAAGTATTACTTTTTAATAAAAATGCAAAAATATTAAAAGTATCGTTAACATAAAAACTAATCTTTGTTTGGGAAAATAATTTTAAATGTACGAACTGTGAAATAAATAATTTCTTTTTTTTATAATTTATATAACATTCGTTATCAAATCTATCGATCGAACAAACATTTTAATTATTAATAATAAATATTTTATAATTATCTTAGAAAAGATGCACCTTCTACTGTAAGTAATGCCTTTCAGATCCTAGAACAAATCAAGACTACCATATGGACTTCGAGAAACCACCGAGGAAGTAGATGTTTACGTTTCGAAGACAATTGGAAATTTCTTGACCTTCCTCGATAACTTATTCTCTTATTATTAATACATACGAGACATATGTGATAACTGAGGTCGTATATTCAACGATATTTATTAAATGTTAAATAGATATAAGTTTTTCTTACAACGTATATGTATAACAGATTATCAAAACATCCACTTTTAAGTTAATAACAAATCGAGGAATTCAAGGGAAACAATACCCCAGCTGATCCAAATCAAACTTTGCGGTGACCGAAGCGCTACCTGATAGTGCTGTTGTTGTTTTCAGCGAATGTGTGGTAAAAGAGTAATACGGTATAAATATACAGGGACGTAACAAAATACTGGGTCAAAAGGGGCCCTTTACCATGCCGATAATGTAGAGACACGTCTCACAATCAGTGTTGCTATTTGCTAGTATCCGCTGAACAAAATCACACGTAAGTGTGAATTTGAATTTGACGGTTTACCCGCGAATTACGTAAACGACCAATCAGACAGTTCGACAGAGAAATAATTCATATCTATAAAAATTTGATTTCGGAAATATGGTTTTGTATCATTTATGTACTATCCAAGAAAAATACGTTGGGTAGTATTATGCTTCGTGCTTTAGAACGATATACATATCTAATAATTGAGATGTGAATTGTTTACAGAGATGTACGCACAATTCACTCATTGTTTTCTTCCATAGTCCATCTCTCTTCATCTCTTTACAATAGTTCGATTATTCGATAAGCTCTATCAGAGAGGAACGTATACCACGTAAACGACATGCATACGTAACACTTGTATATTTGTAAAGTGACGATACTCAAAAACGTTTTACTATATTCATATTTAGGATGAGATAATTGGTAGGGTAGAAAGATCATTGTGAAACTTCCAGTAATGTACATTAAATGAGCGCAATGTTTTATGAATTTTTCGAGCAGTTTTATTGATCCTCATGTTAGCGATTAAAAAGTAAGTTGAAAGACGATTCGGTAAGATTAATACGGTTAATTCCTTTGTTACGACTGAATACTGTTTTATCTTGAGAGTGGCAAATATTGTAACGGTGCGAGAAGATAAAGTGTTTAATCAGTGCTGCCGACAAAGCCAATCGGATGGTTATAAGTGTCATTTATAACCCGGCCTCCAGTTTAATCTGCATCCGAAGAGCGTGGGGAGAGTAACGCGGAAGAAGGATCCTGGAGAGATACTAATGTTTATTATATTCTACGCTAAATATTTAAAAATTTTAGTGCGTTGTTTAAATCAAACGTTTCAATAAAGTGTCGTAAGTAATGGCATTAATTTTAATATTTTTTCGAACGTTCCAATGTTTCCAATTTTTTTAATTATACAAGAAGTATCAATTAAATAATACAAAAGAAACTTATTTAATTTTAGACTTGGAATATATATGCCAAGATGAAGTTCGCAGAACATTTGTCCGCTCACATTACACCCGAGTGGCGTAAACAATATATCAGTTATGAGGTAAGTAATACACGTAGAATATGTATAGATTATATGTATAGATTTGTGGTATACATTTGAAATTACGTATGATTTTATGTTCATAGGAAATGAAAGCTATGCTTTACACTGCGGTGGAGGAAGCACCTTCCGCAGAAAGTGTTGAACCAGAAGTAATACAAAGACACTTTGCATCTTTCGATGAAGTATTCTTTACATTTTGCGATCGTGAATTGAAGAAGATTAGTACTTTTTATTCTGGTAAGCAAATCTTTATCTTTAAATAAAGGTGTTATTGCTAATGTAAACAATTATTTTCTGTAGAAAAATTAGCAGAAGCAACGCGTAAATATGCGGCATTACAAAATGAATTAAAGACCGCTCTAGAATTGCAACATGGCAGTGGCAAAAACAAAGGAAAATCCAGTACTAGACTTCATCTATCAACGAGAAAATTAAGAGAATTAAAACTTGCGTTCTCAGAGTTTTATCTTTCTCTTATACTTCTACAAAACTACCAAAACCTCAATTATACTGGTTTTCGTAAAATTCTTAAAAAGCACGATAAGGTACATAACGAAGTAATATCATAATACATTTAAGACATTTACTATCGAGCTTTCCAAGCATACAAATATATCCACTCGTCGATCAAGAAAGGACAAAGTCAGGCGACAACTATTTTATATTCCCTGTGTTTCCTTACCTCTGTGCATCCAAGTAATAATCCAAGTATTTTTCATCTCATTGAAACAACACACTCTAAGAAATGAAAAAGTTATGCAATTTATAATATTTTTGTTATTTTCAGTTATTATCCGTAGACAGCGGTTCAAAATGGAGAGTGGAATGCGTAGAAACGTCTCATTTCTATACCTCGAAAGATATAGACAAGCTTATTCAAGAAACGGAGGCGACCGTAACAAATGATCTCGAAGGTGGAGATAGACAACGTGCCATGAAAAGATTACGTGTTCCGCCTCTCGGTGAACATCAAAGTCCGTGGACCACTTTTAAAGTGGGATTATTTTCTGGAAGCTTCATAATACTGTTTATAGCAGTGGTTCTTTCAGGTAACAAAAATATTACGTACGTGTTTATCATAATAACGCGGACTATGATTATAACAAATTACTCTTACCATTTTCAGCGATATTTCATGAAAGTGGAGAGAACTTGAAAGTAGCATTTCGTTTGTACAGAGGACCGTTGCTTATAATTCAATTTTTATTTCTGATCGGTGTCAACGTTTACGGTTGGAGATCCTCCGGTGTAAATCACGTGTTAATATTTGAATTGGATCCACGAAATCATCTATCCGAGCAACACCTTATGGAGTTGGCTGCGGTCCTTGGAGTAGTATGGACATTAAGTTTGTTAAGCTTTCTTTATAGCGCTAGTCTCAGCATACCGCCATACGTAAATCCTTTGGCTCTTGTTTGTCTTATGCTGATATTTTTTCTTAATCCACTCAAGATATTTCGACACGAGGCACGATTTTGGTTGTTGAAAATTATGGTAAGCGACATTTCATTTCTATACCGCCCAATGTAAATTTTCTCTCTTCGAGCTTGCGATCGTTTAAATTATCCTATTTCATTGTAGGGTCGCGTTTTGGTGTCGCCATTTGCATACGTTAATTTTGCAGATTTCTGGCTAGCCGATCAGTTGAACAGTTTAACTACCGCTCTGATGGATTTTCATTTTCTTACCTGTTTCTATATTACAAACGGTAATTGGCTTGAAGCAGGAAATACGACGCAATGTACGTCGGGTTCTTTGATCCTTAGACCCATTGTTAACTGTTTACCAGCTTGGTTTCGTTTTGCACAATGCTTACGGAGATATCGTGATTCCAAAGAAGCGTTTCCGCATTTAGCGAATGCTGGAAAATATGCGACAACGTTTCTAGTCGTTATAGCCAACACGTTGCATGTCTATCATCGAGGTTGGTTTGAATTATTTATTAAGTAAGATATAATACAATATGATATAATAACTATTTTATTTCTTTTAGACGAATATAATAATCAATGGGAGAATCCATGGTTATGGTCGTGGGTTGCGAGTTGTATCGTTAATTCCGTATATTCCTATACGTGGGATCTTAAGATGGATTGGGGCCTTTTAGACAATAACGCGGGTGAAAATCGTTTTTTACGAGAAGAGGTTGTTTATTCCGCAGCGGTGAGTATCGCGTCCTAAAAATTTCACGAATATTGAAAGCCGAGCTTTGGTATCATACTTTATTAACGTACAACCATTTCAGGGTTTTTATTACTTTGCAATAATAGAAGATTTCGTACTAAGATTTATATGGGTCGCGAGTTTCATTTTGACACAATGCGGACATATCTCGAGCGACTTAATGACGTCCATAGTCGCTCCTCTCGAAGTTTTTAGGTAATTCACGTAATCGTATATTTTACGGTTCATTTTTGACACGCGTTAAACGATATCTTATCGCCAACGCATGTTATTTTTTCAAGGCGTTTTATTTGGAACTTCTTTCGTCTGGAGAACGAGCACCTGAATAATTGCGGTAAATTCCGTGCCGTGCGTGATATATCGATAGCACCGATCGAAAGTTCCGATCAGACGCAGATCCTTCGTATGATGGACGATGAGAATGGAGTACTTAACAGGGGGAAACGTAAAGGCGGCGGCAAGAAGCAAGGAAACGTGAAGGAAGAAAAAAAAGCGTTGCTCAAGGAGGAGACTATTGATATCGACATATCGAACGCTAGTTGAAACTATAATACGGTATAACAATAGTTTTTTTATTATGCGACATCGTAGAGGAATCGTTCGAATTTTGGGGAAGTTGTTCATCGAGCAATAGTTCAATTTTGTAAATAATATGGCATTTTCTACGAGATGTTACACATCCGCCGCGTACTTAGGAAATCGGTGATCGAAGACTGTGAATATGGAGCGTGTCTCGTGCCTTTTAATATTATTTCTATAAAGTACTGTTTATCGATAACGTGAACGTCACTCGCCACAAGTGTTTTTTTTATTTTTATTACAAGGCACTTTGGAACACGCGCATGCATTTAGTATAATTAAATTTATAGTCTTCGATCAGCGAGTGTAATCTTGTACACCCGCACAATCGAGCGCGGGCATCAACGTGGAAGGCGCGAACGCAAATGCATTATCGCTTTCGACTTTGGATGGAAGTATAAGCTGTAAATGGAAATAGGGAAGTAAACTCATTCCAAACGTGTGCTTGCCAACACACTTTCGTATTAATTATAGTCTAAGTACCAAAATGTATGTTAATGCTTACAATAAACATGCCTTTTATATAGTGTTTTTATAAAGGATACGCTTAACGAAGTAACAACATTCAAATACGATTCGATGAGATGCCACGTATGTGTAGAACACGAGGATTACAAACAAACGATGCAGTTGCGGTCTCTGTTATAGTATTTGCATTGCGATTAGCCAGCCAATAATTTACGTAGCGAGACAGTATTATACACTTTAGTAAGATATTTATTTTTACGACTTTAGAAAGGTATCGATTAAATATTATCGATCGGCTCGTCGATACCCTCTATCGATCTTTTAAAAATCATTGCATTTTTATGATTAGTAGGATTTGCCTCTAAATTTATATTTCATCAAACGTAATAACCATCTTACTTTATTGTTTTACCGGTGCGTCTGTAGCAAATAAATTCTATATTGTGTTTTTAATGCGAATACGTGTCATTGTATATAGCATAACGTATTGCCGAATTATTTTCTTTTATTTTATTACTTTTCTCCTTGTTTCTTCTTATTCGACTTACCTTATTCGTCGTGAGTACTAATAGTGGACAATTTTCTTTTTGAATGCACAGCGACCGAACAAGTGATACAAAGTGATCCATAACCGATACTTTTGTCTGCCATAATTCCGATATACTCCAAACGTTGATTATAAATTAGATGTCACGATCCCGTCGATGTAACGACTTTTATACCTACTTTTATAAACGTCGTTGTACGATCGACAGACGTATGTTGTTCGAATAAAAGTTTGCATATATTTTTATAAGCTTGTGCGTGCGATCGATGTAGAAACGCGTCCTTAATAAATTAATCCTACGTTACTAATACCCGTGAATATTTTTCAATTTAAAATCTCCTTAAGATACTGTAAGACCAACGAGCGAATTATTTCGCAAGTTTACGAACACCCGAGGAGTTTCTTCGTAAAGCTTCTTTATAACTAATTATTTAAAAAAATCTTATCTTCTATAAAAATTGGACGTAGTAAAGAGATATCGCGTGAACATTTTCTCTACGTCTTCTCGACTGGTATTAGAGTGATTTCAAGACTTAAATCAATCAATATGAAAAATAATTATAATTTCAATGTAAACTTTATTCTCTACAATGTCATTCAATTTATTCGAGAGGAATAGAAATCTCGTAGTAAAATATTTGACTTTAATAGTCTATGTAACTAATCGTTATTACTAAGCGACTACGCGTCGACGATGATGATGATGATGATAACGACGAAACAAGAAAAAGGCTGTGGCAAATTGATGACGGTGATGATAGTAATAATAATTAATAATAATGATAATATAATAGTAACATAACATTATATATATATATATATATATATATATAATGCAGTATGGTATAACACGTTAATAATATTTGCGACGATAATTAAACGGTACGATACGGGATAATTTAAAACTAATCATCGTGCGTCGTAATCGATAATACCTAAACGTGACAGTGATAAAGAAATCATTCGTAAAGTACATTACGATTATTTGTCTGTCTGTCTGTGTGTGTGTGTGTGTGAGCGCACGCGCGCGTGTATTCTATACAGCAATTTGACGCGCCAATAACGAGCGTGCCAAAGTCTTGGGGTGGAGTAAACGATCGGTGTTAATTAAAGTACGTCCTTCACGATGGGTTTTTCCCTTAGTTCAATCTAAGGATTACAAACAAAAAAAAATGGCCGAGCACGTTTAACCGTATCGCGAAAGCCTCGTAACTTTGGCAAGGAAGGCACGAGGATAAGAGAGATTAACAACGGACAAGTATACGCGTATATACCGTAACGAAGTCGGAATAATTTCCGCGATCACGGCGAACGCGGTATATCTTATGATATAACAACGAGAATGGAAAAAAATATGTATAACATTGAAAACTCGGCCGATGCAGTCGCCATCGGTCTTATTTCTCTATCCTCGTATCGAAGTACGTCTAGATCTTTCTTTTCTACTTGTTTCTTTCCATAGGAGACGATATAGTAGAAGAGTTGGCCAATAAATTGATCGTCAAATTACAAAGCGAATTCTTATTTTTTAACTTATAAGGCAAAAATCCGAGAGAAATGAAAAGAAAGAAGAAACGAGGCCTTCCAAAGGATACAGTTTTCTCTTTGTTGTTTTTTCTTCCCACCCGAAACGCGTCAGCCCATTCTTTCGAAGGGTTCACTCCGATCGTGATTCGATCGGAGATCTCCGGCAAGTATACAAAGGCTTATCTATCCGCTGTCGTATTAACTTCGTCTTATATTTGTCATTGAGCCGCTTGTCGCGATTATTATTACACTA
>JAIFRP010004408.1:888751-899542 GCA_032403825.1 Odynerus spinipes
TCGTTACGAGAGTTCGAGAAAATTTCAAGGTAGATCTTTCAAGTTTCTTTGTTTTTATTGTCGATATCCGAAAACATATTTTTCGACAATGCCATTTCCGTGAATCTATAAGTAAGAAGACGACACGAAATGAGGGGGGAAAAACGTTAACGACAGGAGTAAAGGAAAGGAAAGGAAGAAGCAGGGTAAGGAGAAAAGGAAAAAGAGCAGAAAGGAAACGATAAGATAGTCCAACCAAGATTATTCGACGTCATTCGAGTGGATCGGCAAAGGTAATCTCTGGCGCCAGCGAGAAGACTGCAAAAAGAGCAAAGAAAAGGGGAAAGAGAGAGAGAGAAAGAGAGAGAATGATCGACCAACGAGACACACGGCTCAACGACCGACGAGAAGCTTCCATCGGCGCTCAACCTCGAGTTTCCTCGGAAGTAGGTTACTCGAGACTTCCTGCGCGACCATTTCAACAACATCGAACAAGCTACATACCCGTGTTCGAATAAAATAAAAAAGGTAGAGAATAATCGAGCCCGGTGTACGTATAGAATACAAATGTACCTACTACATAGATAATACATAAAAAACATATGTATATGGAGTGAGCCTGAAGAAAAAAATGGTCTACTTAAGACTTAAAGAAACTATCACGAAACGTAGCAACAGATTGAACGCGATCTTTTTCGGACAAAATAGCCGAAGGCTATTTTGTATCTCTATAGTCTTCTCTTTCTCGTATAGCTGCTGATTTTTTATATTCGGCTCTGACGAATATTTTAGAATGGTCAAATCATACATAACCGGAAGCATTAAAATTTGGGCTCTTCCTGGACACCTTCTCTCTCTCTCTCTCTCTCTCTCTCACTACTTTTTTCTCTCTTTACAACTCAAATTATATATTGACGAACGGAGTCAGGTAAGCGCTCCGAGACGATTCCCTTACATCGTGAATTTGCTTCTCGAGTCGAAATTTATGTAAAAGAAATATTGACAAAGGATGAAAGAAGAAGAAAAAAAAAGAGGTAGAACGTACGGAATCTCGGTTTTTGTCACGATCATTCGAGTCTCGATCGTACAACTATAAGGAGGAGGCAGACGCACAGCGTAGAACTGCCGCGCTGACGTCAGACGTTTATCTCGCGTTAATGTTAGATCCTGGTACGAAGTCAAGGACGATCGTTTCCTTATCAATGCACTTACCGCGTAACTTAAGAAGAAGATTTATCATGATCGGAGTGCGAGACGTTGCACGTGTGTACTTATCTAGGTAGTACGTGGATGTGCTTATTTTACCTGAGTAAAGTCGGCGCCTATGAAGGCCTGCTCCATGCCGATCCATACCGTAATGGGTATTAATAACTGTTGGTACGGTTTCTTCAGTTGATAAGCTGTCGCCGATAGTAACTGGATGCCGCTAAGTTCCTGGCTATCGGCGCGCCGTTGTTTCTCGCCGTACCTGCGAACAGTAAAGCGAACCTATTATGAGAGATTCATTATTGTATGTAACTATATGTAATATGTATGTTTTAATGGACGACACGACGAGAGAGAAAGAGAAAGAGAGAGAGAGAGAGATAAATAAAGAGACAATCCTATCGCGCGATCTCGATCGGGATTTATGCGTCCGTCGGGATTTTACGATTAAAGACAGTTCGAGGTCTCGCGGTAAATTAAATCGCGTTGTTTACGCAACAAAATGCTATACCGGCTACTATGCTTAGAACGGATGCAGGTACTGCCATATGTTTATATTTACGTCCTGCCTATGTAGGTACCTACATACATTAACGTCGACACTCTCGATCCCACCGTTCTCTTCTCCTTCTTTCCTCCATTTTTTCCATACACCATTGGAAACGTGAGAAAGGGAATCGGGCATGCGAGATAAATGAAACGGGAAAAATAAAAAAAAGAGAGAGAGAGAGAGAGAGAGAGAGAGTGGAAGAAAGAGGGGAGTGATACGCAGTATATACCTATGTATATCGTTAGGGAAACACAGGTAGACACGATTTATGTGCCACACACATCGGCAACTTTATACCTGGACTTTATTTCCTTATTGCCGCGTATCAAATGTAAAGTTTAACCACACGCAGGCAGAGTTGAAAGATTCGTCGAGCGAAATGCACGGGACTAATTGGAGGAATTCCTGAGGACGCGTCGGTGTCGGTCCACGGTACGAGGAATCCGCGTAATTATTTCGCGCTAAATTTAGCCGGCGGATAAGTGCGAGAGTCGATGGCGAAGGACGAGAGAATGAATGTCCGGTGACTGGTTCGGAGCGGACCGGACGGGACCGAAAGGACCGAAGCGAGAAAGCGAGGAAACGTCCGGAGATCGAAGCTGCGAGAGCCGGCTCGACTTGGCCTAACTTGGCCCGATATGGGATCCCGGACCGGGTCGCTTTTGCCAGAGGCTACGACAGTGAATTTGCAAGATAAATCTCGCGTGGCGCTATTAAACTCCTTAACGCGTTCTCCCAATGCGAGAGTCGACATGTGCGCGCGCACGCTCTTCTCTTTCTCGTTGCTCGGCAAATGTTCCAACCCAGACGGCATTCCAGAGAACACGTTCTGCCGTTTGACTTTCTTGGACCAGCTACCAAAGCTACGAACACTTTCGAGCGGGACGAGAGTGGAGGATGTCTCGCTGTACGTGCCATAAACGCCCCAAACGCCCCCCCTCCTACTACCCCAGCTACCTTGTTGTTTTAAAAAAAGTTGCACTTGCTCGAGATAAAACCGGAAGGCGTGTTCTTACGACAAAATTTTATTTTAATCGCATTCGTCGTGTACATTCTCTTGCTCCCTTTAACAGGGAGGGACTCGGGAATGACCTGCTCGCAAAATCTAGTCGCGGCTCGAACCCCCCTACCTTTTCTGCGAAGTAAACGCAAAAATGAATACTCGCGAGTCTATAGGACGTATACCGTTGTGGAAAGACACGCGATAACGTATGCGCATTTGACGAGTTCATAAGCAATCCAGATACATAATTCAACAACACACTGACTCATTGACCAGCATCGTTCGAAACAAACGACTTCCTCGCAATTGGAAAAACTACTTTACGCGTGGCGAATAAACGATCATATATAACGGATAACTTCTTTGAACGATTATCATACATTCCTTTTTTTCCAATGGCTCTTTACCTTTCCCTTCATTTTTCTCTTTTCCTTTTCTTATCCATCATTGTTTTCCTTATTTTTCATTAATTTCTCCTTCGAGAATTTTTCTCGTTTACATTTTCTTTCCAAACGCGCAAAATTCGTCGGAAAAATTATTACAAATAAATAAGATAAGTGCAAAAGGGAATCTTGGTTAAAAATGGGAGGAGTTACCGCCGATAGCGGCGAACGTTATCGCTTCGGACGGTAGAGTAGACGCGACTGCCGACCCTCGATCACCGATTGCCGACTCAGCCTTGCAAGGTCTTCGAAACTCGTTTTATTTCCTTTAAGGAGGAAGGATAAAGGCTCTCGGAGAGCAAGCGGCTCTCATACTCGATCATTTTTCTACGCGATTCGTGCGTATCCGCGTGTTGACGCTCATTAGATATTTATGAATAATTCCAGTGTCTCCTTATGCAGATTTCATCGTAACCAAAAATTTCATCGCCGGACAATCTTCTTCTTCGTACATCGTATGTGTATATGTACACACACACACACACATACCTATAACTATTGGGACACAAGTGCGCGATGATCGCGTACACGTTTTTGCTCCTTAACAGGAGAGAAGTGGATGCTTCAGCGACGTGTGTACATCGCTATCGGATTTTCTATTCGAAGAAGTGGACTCGCTTGAACCGTTACGACTCGCGTTACCTTGAAGTCGAGCCGCGACTGGGAGAATATGGCGGCGATGGCATCAACGACTTCGCCGATTCCGACGCGACACTTTGGGATTTAACGTGCTTAACGACCTTACATAATATCGCTTCTAATATCTCGACGCGTGTCGGACCTTTTTTTTTCTTTCCTTACTTTATCTTTCTTTTATTTTTTCTTCTCGCGTCTCTCTGGAGAACAGGTGGAGGAAGAACGGGTCTCGTTCACGAAGAAGGAAGGAAAACGCGAGCGCGTATTAGCGATTAAACTACTTACTTTCCTCGTGTTAGGGATACGAGTCGACGATCTATCGATCGATCGATCGATTTCTATGTAACGCTGGCTGGTATTTTTTTAGATATGTTTCAATAGGTATATCATATTCTCATTTGCTTTTTTCGTGGTATTGGAATGGAAAATTTTAATAGGGCGTGCATTTTTGAAACATTTGCGCTCGTATAAGTTTATACTGTAAAATCGCTAAAAAAAGTTTACGTCCCCCTGAGAAACTCACGACGACCCCTCAGAGGGGATATCCGAGTGCAAAGGGTGAATTCGTAATGCTATACAACCCATGTGAACGTTATCGAGATTACAGAATAAAATTTGAAAAGCGATCACGCTTAGACGTGAAGTTCTGGACATCGATCGATTAAAACGTTTAATTCATTGTCAGTCGATTAAAGACAACGATTAAAAGATTAGTAGGTACACCGCGTGATTTACCGTCGCTTTGGACGTTGCCGATGGTACACGCGCGGTAAATGTAGACGGAAAATAAATAAGTACCTAAGTAGTATCTATGATAGGTGTATCGGTCGAAAAATGCAAATTTCGTGATTCCCGTTCGATTATGCAATCTCTCAACGAGCCGCGCGTCACGAGGCTTCATTCATGCGATTTCATAGATATCCTCGCTCGTTCCACCGTGCGGTTAGAAACTATTACACGCGGGAGCGCTTTTACAACTCGTAATGCCCAGCAGCAGCAGCAGCAGCAACAGCAGCAGAAAAGAAGCGACGTTTCCCTCTGACGTCGATGTATGTATATCCACTTCCGGTCTTTAAGCCGCACAAACGCGATACGCTTCGTTTCGCGAACGATTCGAGAACGCGAGGAGGCAGAGGCCTTTTTTTCACCAACTTCCCGAGAAATACGTTTAACCATCGTTATAGCGAGCCAACTTCACCTTCGCTATTCGAATCTCGCTTAGATTTCGAAGTATTCGTCTTTGGAATTTTATTATGACAATAATAAAACACTATGGTTACGCAACTACTTGGAATGGGAAACACAATTAATTGGGTCTAAGGAACTAATGGAATTTGGGCTAATTTCGAAACGAACGGAAGAAACCGCTCCGATTAATTTATAGTCAAAGATAAATATTAGAATCGATATATGTACCTACTACTTGTGCGTAAGTATAACTAACGGCAATGAGAGATGTCAGAAAGAAAGGGGAGGTACCCGAGTTTTTAAGAAAACTTTTATCACGTTTATTCATAGACTTAACCCGATCTGACGCGACGTGGCTTATGTACTTACACTCTAAGTGATCCCTTTTAGCATTTAAAAGGTTACGATTAGATGCAGATGCATGTAAAATTTTTGGACAAATACAGAAAGCGTTAAACGATCACTTGCCAACCCGATAAAACAGCTGTAAAGGGAACAAAAGTTTCGCGTGCAAATTTTCGTTCCAAGTCTTTCGAATTCGCACTTGGAAGCATTTGATAAACTTTTCGCCAGTAGAGCTCGCAAGAATTCGCGTTAGTTTGCATTTTTATTATTTCCCATTATGAGAGGATTGGTACGAGCGTCGTCGGTCTTACGTAGGTACGTCCGATAGGTCTCCGCTAACGACATCTTTTTATAAGCTAATGGAAGAGTTCGCGTGCATTAATTACGAACATGAGACTGGTGAGTATGCGCGCGCGCGCGCGCTGGTTCGCGTCAGGCCAGCACGCAAAAATGAGATTTTGTAAGACTTCGCAATATCAAACTATCCAACCTACTTCGGCCCAATAATTTAATCGACGGGCTGCCATTAAACGTTGCATACATCCGGCATAGATGAAATTACGTCCTTGCCGTTTTCTCTTTTCCTCGGTGAGCGACATTTCGAGATGAATTTAACGAGGTTCCTTGAAAAATGAAAAAATCGACATGGAAATCGGTCAAAAAGGATAAAGAAACAAGATCGCCGTCGCGTTCGACGATATCGATAATACATCGAAATTTGGGCAAAATTGGGAGAAGAAGTCCGATCGATCTTGTATGACGCACGGAGAGCGAGGAGACGCTCGCGCTATCGGACAGGCTCATGAATTATTTTCACGATATTGCATGTACGTAACCGGGCAGTAACACTATTATGACTGTTCTTTCCGTCATAATATCTACATGGAGACACGCATCGTGACTCATCGCACATCGCCCTCCTGCCATAATGATCGAGATTAATGAGCGGTTTCACCGATAATTTTCAATTAAGCTCTTTTTCGTATTCACGCTCGAATGAACGTCCGCGTGCGGCGTCTCTTCGAAGCCTTTTTCTTTTCTTATCGACGACGGCGTTGACGTAGATCTTCCGACGTCTTATTTTGCGGCTGTATAGATCTTTGGTCGATTTCGAAAAGTTCCGTTATGCTTTAAAACACAAAGAGAGAAGGAGAGAGAGAGAGAGAGAGAGAGAGAGAGAAAGAGAGAAAGACAGAGAGAGAAAGAGAGAGATAGAGAGAAGGTGGAAGGGGAAAGTGATCTTGTACATAAACGGACGATTATTATTTTTGCCGACTCGCGTTAGTTTATTCAAGTGCAACGTCGTTTTCAGTCCCTACCTCGGTCCAAGAAGCGAAGTAATTCGGATTAGTCGTCGTGGCGTTTTTAATAAGTACAAATCGCGATCGTTACGAGCAGAGTTACGTAACAATGCCGGTGGCTTTGCATCTATGCATCCTGCCAGGATGTACGCTATTTTGCAATCATGAGAAGAGCAATGTTTATGGCGATATCGCGACGAGAAAGACAGAGAGAGGGAGGGAGAGAGAGAGAGAGAGAGAGAGAGAGAAAGATCGAGGGAGCGAGACAGAGAGAGACAGATAGATAGAAACAGAGATCGAGAGGGGAGGAAGGGGGAAAGAGAGGAAAAGGAAGAATGGGAGGGAAGATATCCACGGATCTCGCGATACTCGCTCATTAAGGCGAGTTTCGTAATACTTCTCTGGAAAAAAACGACGTTCCGTCTCATCCTCGCTACTCTTTAGCGAACCGATTATAAGAACGAATCTTCGAGAAGTGGTCCGACGCGCCACGTTAAACTAATTTATCTTCCCTCGGGATGTACACGTACCTACTCCGATCTGTTATCGTTGACTGCTAATTAGCAATTGATCGACGCCGACACTCGGTTTATGAAAATATTCGCGACGTAACTCTTTCGATATTCATAGGATCGTGTCTATAAACGATAATGGAAATTTGATCTGGTAGAAAAGAAATTTTATACTCTATTACGTCGTAGGTTCGTTTCTCCAATAAAAACTGGACGTTCGGTAAAAGTGAACGATCTCTTTGGAATAAGAAGAAAATGTTGAGAGTCGCGAAAAAAAATAGATCCATGAATAAAAGAAGATAATTGAATCACAGTTTGAATAAACTTATGGAATAAAATTGAATAATACTAAGAGGAGACTCACCTCGAGAGAGGATCGACGAAAAGAGCGACGATGATAACAGCGACGATGACGCACGTCAAGTAGATGGAAGAGATCTCGTAAATCTCCGATTCCGGCGGCCTCTTCAAGTTTTCGTGAGCTCCGTTACCGAGAACGCAAAATTCAGCACCGCAGAGCTTTATCTTGTTCCAACTCGTTGTACTGTTTCCACCGCCACTGCCGAATTCTCCTTCGCTTAATACTGAAAAGACAAAATTTCGTTACATGTATAAATCATTTTTCGATTATTATTATATTCAAGTTTCATTCGAATTAACGAGACTTACGTTTCGACACGGCGAGACGCTATTATGCTCCTACATCCGAAAGCAATTGCAATAGACTGTTTTCTATAATGTTTTCATTTAAGATACCAAAAGCTAAGCTCGAGAATTTAATTACGAACTCTACGACGAAACGTATCTACGACAAAGTGCACGCGATTTCGTCAGGTATATACATATATAGGTATATATGTGCGTACATACGTGTACGTGTACACTTTTCTACAAGGTATCGTGCATCTCGATAACGAAAAACTGTTTCGTTCGCGTATTACAATCACAGCTGTATAAACGCTCGTACGTAGGTAGATCAGGTCCGAGTAGGTACGAGTTAAGGAGGAAACGATCAACGCGCGCTCTCATCCGTCATATCGCCTTCCCCGCGGCCTTTACGCCAACTCTTCTAGAAAGATCTTTTCGTGTAAAGCTTGATAACGTGAAAAATAAAAGAACGACTACCGCGAATGACGAATGACATACACCTCTTTGGAAATACATAATAAAGATCGCGTGGTAAACGAGAGGAGACGGTCTCGCCTCCGTTTTCCATCCTCCGTCTTCCTTTTCCAACGTTTAATCTAATTATGATAACTAGTTTACATTAATATATCTATATATATATATATATACACGCACACGAATAATTAAAAGTCACGAATTAAACAGGTATTGTATCGATATTCGTCATAAGCTATTTCCGTTTGTAAACAAGGTCGTACATAATGACCGCATCAATCTTTTCGGATACTCGGAACAAGTTTTTATTCGCACCATTCATCTCGCTACTAGTGAGCACTAAATTTGTGATTTATAAGTCTATTCTCGTGGTTGAAGTATTTCCATTTATTTGGCGTTCTAGTATACAGCAGTTTGTTGTATTCTTATGTCCCTCTGGGTCTCTTATATTTGCAGGTTTGTATACAAAATGATTTATCCCATAAATAAGTAATAATAAATATAATAATAAATGTCTCGCGTATGTAACGTATCGAAAGAAATCGAAGAAAATGTAAAGAAACGACATTCCTATTCTTTTATAAGCTTATTTAAAAAAAATAATTGGCAGGGAAGTTGAAAAAATGCAAAAGAAGACGAGCGACTCGATAGAGGAGATCGGAGAGAGAAAGCAAGCGGAGGGAGTCTTCTCACCTTCGAGCGCCACTCCAAGCGCCATTCGGTAATTGACTTTTACGCGTAGCGCCTCTTTATACGGCATACGGAACGATAAATTTCAATCGCGAAGATTAATGTACGTCATAGAAGCAGCCTCGAGCAATCTTTCGATTTCCATCGAACGAACGATCGGTATCGGCGCGAATGGAAACGTGGACGCGTATCGAAGCGACGAAGAGCGTTTCTTCACCCGCGTCAATTCTGTCCTCGTCCTACGAATTATCGAGTCCAACTACTGAAACGTGCCAAACTTTTATTTTCCTTCGAGTCGGACGTGTCTCGAATCGATTTCTTCTATTTCACGGGAGACAGGGCCGCATTTACTCGCCAACGGTATTTATATATTATACAGCGTCTATAGGTAGGTATTAAAAAAAGTATTAATTATGGTAAATGTATCGCGATGAAGTAAAAATTATACAGAAAAACCATCGAGAATAGATTGTAATAAAAATTGGGTGAGTATTTTTTATCGAATTTCAACCTTTTTTAACGTTTCCAAATTCTACTAGCGTTTCGTCGTATTTTTATCCACACGCGTATATTTTGTACCGCTTGATTCAAATTTAACAAAACATTTAAAATACCGTATCAGAAACTAATTATATTCCGAGCGCGCGAAATTCCAAAGCTATTCTGGAATTCACGTTGGTCAATACGCGCTCGAGCTCGCGTGCACGATCTACGGCCGCGGACGCGGTTATCGAGAAGAGAAAACTTTCACCATGGTGCGGCGCTAATAATATTATGCCGCTTTTAAAAATCCCCCCCCCCCCCGCCGCTCGACCCGCCCGAATGTCCGCGTATTCCACTTTGTTAACGTTAACGGTAACGTCTAACGGAGTGTCACACGCGAAATTCAGATCGATCGACAGATCTTCATCCGAGGACGAGTGAAATTTTTGCTTTTACGGATCTCCCTCGCGACGATTGGACAACTCGATAAAAATCGATTTTCAAAACTAAAATGTAAACCTCGTTTCTTTTCGATTCTTATTCGCACTACGATCTTCGTCGGTTCCCATATCTGTCACTGTATCTATCAAAATGTATGTATGAACTATTTACCAGGTATGTGCTATTTTTAAATTTATAATTTATAATTATTATACCATCCGTCGTTATAACCTATGATCGTATATTATTAAGAGCGGGGTGATTAAATCGCGCGAAGATTTTGCCCGAAAACAAAGAGGTAAGGGAGGAAAAGGAAGAACGGAAGGTGCGAAGAGTTCGGTTCGCGAGCTATCAATACAATAATAGCCGTTGTTTAGTGGAATGCCTCTTATTGCCGACACGGTATCGGAGAATGTGTACAAGGTGGTACGGAAACCGACTATCGCGAGTTTATACCGGATAAATCTTGTTTCTTCCCGCGTTCTTTATCGCTCTCACTCGTTTGCTCTCCCTCTCTCTATCTCTCTCTCTCTCTCTCTCTCTCTCTCTCTCTCTCTCTCTCTCTCTTTCTCATACACACCACATACACGCACTCACTCTCTTATACGTGAAGTCGTAAACACAGGAGTACCACGGACAGGTGTGTGTATGCGAGAGAAAGAGAGAGGCCGTGTGTAACGACCTCGTGCGTAAGCATGGCCTTAGCAGGAGAAAGAGCTCGCGTTTGGTCGGCCACCGTCTGACTTCCTAGGAGGTACTACTTCGCTACTGATCTCCGCCCGACGCTCCGTTAGAGACGCGACCCCTCTTATCCGTTCGTTCGAATCTCTCGAGGTAGATACGAGTTTGGCTCGAGGCATGCCTCGAGCCATCGATACGTTTCGTCGCACGG
>JAIFRP010004408.1:924324-942463 GCA_032403825.1 Odynerus spinipes
ATTTGGTATTTATTATAACATCAGGTTGCACCAGAAAACAATGGTAAATTGGAAGAAGAATTCACGGTCGCCAGATTGTTCATCAGTAAAATGAAATCAGAAGTAAAAAATTTAGTTCAACGTTGTCAAGGATTGGAGAGTTTCCAAGTGGATTGCAACAAGAAAGTAAGTTCGATATCGCTCGATAAAAATCGAATACAAATATTCTCCCCTAAAAGATGTTGCGTGTACGAGGATAAAAAGTATTCATTCGTGAATATCAGGTCTCCGAGTACGAGAAAGATTTGGCAGAATGTCGGCTTCTGATCAGTCAACACGAAGCTCGCATGCAAACGCTGGCGGAATCGATGAAAGAAGCCGATGCCCGTAAACGCGCATTGGAGGAGGACGTGGATGCGCTACGCGAAGAATGTGCAAAACTTAAGGCAGCGGAACAGGTGCAAGCGGTTACTAATAAAGAAAAGGCGGAAGAAAAGGAAGCAGCTACAAAGATGAGAGTAGCTTTGGAAGAACAAATGGATCAGCTACGCGATGTACACCAAAAGCAGGTAAAATTTTACGAGCCGCCGTTTTACGACGAACGACGATTGATTCTCTTCTTAATATTTAACGTTGCGTATAAAATACGCATATAAAATCGCGATTGGTTTCAGGTTGCTGCGCTTAGGGACGAGTTGTCGGAAAAACAAGACTTGATCAGCGAATTGAGAGATTTGAATCAAAAATTCACTTTGGCCCATCAGCGAATGCAGGCTGATTACGAACGGCTTAAGCAGGAGGAGGCAAACAAGTCGGTTAAATTGCAGGAGATGATACTGCTACACGAACGCCGGGAGCAGGTAACCTTAATATCTCTTATCTCGATTTGAACTTGTGAAAATACGTCGACTCTCTATGTGATAATTTTTATTCGACAATTTTAGGCCAGGAAAGAGCTCAAAGGGCTCGAGGATACCGTTTGCAAGGAATTGCAAACGTTGCACAATTTGCGTAAATTGTTCGTTCAAGATTTACAGGCTAGGATAAAGAAATCGATTCACGTAGAAGATAACGAAGACGATGGTGGTTCGCTTGCACAGAAACAGAAAATTTCTTTCTTGGAAAATAATCTAGATCAGCTTACAAAGGTTAGTATCGCAGCTGCGTATAAGATATCTAGTAGAATTATTATTATTGCTCTAATATAACTCTAATACTAATTTGATATACTTGTTTTTCCCTTAGGTCCATAAACAATTGGTTAGAGATAATGCAGATCTCCGATGCGAATTGCCTAAACTCGAAAAGAGATTGAGGGCAACTGTAGAGCGTGTGAAAGCTTTGGAAACAGCTTTGCGAGACGCCAAAGAGGGTGCGATGCGAGATCGTAAGCGTTATCAGTACGAAGTAGATAGGATTAAAGAAGCTGTCAGACAGAAAAATTTGGCTCGCCGCGGACCTAGTGCACAGATCGCGAAACCCATTCGTGCCGGTCAACATCATGTGAACAGCGTTACTAATGCTATTAGAACCGGCAACCGTGGTAAGGAAATTAAATTTGAATATCGATAGAAAACAAAAACATAAAAGTCGATAAAACTTGTCAAATAAATTTACTCACCTTTGTCTCCATTATGTTTTTCTTCTTATAGATACGTTTAATTAAGATCCTACATTGTGATTGAGAAGTCGTGGGTTTGTTCGATTTTGTACAAAAGGAGTCACTCCGGGCCGCTCTGCATTTTAGAGTAAGTGAATGGATTTGTTATGTTTAACAATGTTCCAACTGTATTTTCACTAATGTCAAACGAAACTTGCGTTGCAAACTCTCCGACAAGAAGGATACTCGAGGCTGATCCCTATCGTCATATGTAACGAAGTTACAAGCGAACAAACCTAGCGACCTTACGTCTTTATAGAATTCTTTGTATTTCTCTATTATTCTTTTCAAAACCAAAATGTAATACGTACTCTACCAATTCTGTGATCGCTCGGACGTGTGGTGTTGATCTTACGAAAAAATTTCAATCGTATGTAACTCTATCGTAAATCCAAAGTACCACTTTGAAGTTTGTCTCCTTTTTTCTTCTTTTCTTTTTTCTCTCTTCTCTTCTCTTCTCTTCCTCTCGTATCTTTTCTTTCTTCTTCATCATCGCGTTCAAACATGGCTGAAAACGTATAGTTATGTTAAGTATAACTTCAAGTCCTTCACTTTTGCAGAAAACGATCGCAAGAACGCTTTGCGTGCTGAGGTGCTAGGAGGTCGAGACAAACTAATCTATGGTGTATTCACATAAATGTTATATTTTAAAGGCAATAGATGTATTATAATCTTAAAGAGCACCGCCAGTTCTTATTTTTTCGAAGCAAGCATGTGCTTAAAAATATACTAATATAAGTGCATCAAATTATCAATGCGCTGCATGTCCCATCCGCGTAAATCTACTTCAATCGATTGCACTCTTACTAAAGGAAACTAAACCGAATGTCCTCGATCTTGTCGCGATCACATAAGATGATCTTATTAAGATAGTCTTGTCCCTCCGTAACCACGCATAGCATAATTTTTTCAAAGAGTAAAATGTATGATAATATTAATATTAATAATAATGATAATAATAATAATAATAATAATAATAGTAACAACAACAAAAGTAACAATACGATGCGATCGTTACCGTTACGACTTCCGGTCTATCGTGGACTTTGTTTGTAATATCAAATACTATTAAATCATTATGATAAACGCATTTAAAATCGATCGTTTCGGACGGTACTATTAGTCTTGGAAAAAGCGTTGCCAATTCTGATCGGAGATAGATCGGACATGCGGCCTTGAAGAAAATTATAGGAATAATCGTGGCTTATAAGTACTCTTAGTTATAAGGAATTCCTTCGTAATTATCGAAAAATACACAACCGTCAGAAATGTTATTGAATTTTGGACCTATACGGAGTGCCCGCTTAACGTGCGTTAAGTGTTAATGGCTTCTTCCATGAAAAAAAGAATTATTCGAATTATAGGTCAATCGAGAATCGACGGTGTATTTACGCGAAGCAAATACGGATGAAGGAAAATTTTCATCCTTGTTTCCATTTACGTGTATTATTTTCATATAGTCAAATTTATCGCCGCACTAATATACTTTGCTAATCGTATCATTTATATTAATTTATTTTTTATTCTAATTTATGTCACAGTGAGAACTCAAATCTGTGAGAATATCTTTCCTTACGTTCTGCACGAACATGTTAAGTGATTTTCATTTTTCGAGTCCTTCGTGCCGAACCCTATTTTGAAGTTACCTAAAATACACTATTTTTTTGTTCTAAGTGTATTTCAAGGGATAGGATTATTTGCTTATGTTCCTAAAACTCGTCGCGAATTGTCGAAATTACGATCGCTTCCCTCCTAAATGTCACTGGAACGTCACAAATACATTGTATCTCTGTACGGTCTAGAATCTTTTTCTCATTTTATCAATAACATTATTTCCATATTATTTATCTAAATTATTTTATTTATCATCTAAACACGATTACAACTTTAACATTTATACACGCACTGTCTTCTTTTTCTCTTGGTAAAACGAAGATAACGAAATATCTTTAAAACCGTGCAACCGTTATCGTTACGTGCTTATAGATTTATACCGCGTAGGCAAACTTATGTAGGGAAATTAAAAAAAAAATAATAATAATGTTTCTTTTGCGACTACCTTACATCAAATTTCTACAACCTTCAGCCGGTTCTTAATAACGAGATAGATATATATTTTCGTGCAGAAGTAGTCGGTTATATTCTTTCTCCTTAGATTATCGTAATGTCAGAGCAGCGAAATTACACGTTTGCCGAAAAAGTAAAGAGAGAGACACGAAAAGTGGAATGAGTGCAATTATTACAATTTTCCCGTCGAATGGGTGTAAATATAACTATACTCGAATGCCTTTGCATTGATTCGGCTACATATATGATACAGTGTCCATGGTATTTATGTAGCAGACTGTTCACAATTATAACTGCACATAGCGCACGTATGAGAAAACGCTTAATGTCAGTGTTTCGATATTTAAGAGCTATAAAAGATGCTACTAGGTTCCCCCATGTTATCTCATAGACATAAAATATCATTGCTGAATTTTGTCTCATGATTCACGTATTTTTCTTTAAACTATAACGAATCGTGACGTAAAATCTCAGCATACCGTAATATTTATTTTTATAGAACATCGAGCGAGCATTATTAACGCTCCTTTGCACTTCTGTACGAAAATGAAAGATCGCCCCGCAGGATGTATACTGCAATCTACTGTAATTAAAGTGAAATTAACAATCGTAAGCTTTGAGGCATCGTTGCATCTGATGTAAGAAGGATGTATATTCCAAAAGAGATGTAAAGGGTATAGCACTTGGAGCTGTAAAGTAATTCCTTTAAGGTTGTAAGCCTTTAAATCTGTTTTAAGGCGACGAAGAGAGACGAAACTGCATTTTTCTTTAGCGTGGCCAAAGTAAAGACTTTCCGAGCTAAGAAAACACCGTACGGCCGCTCACATTATACGTTATGTATTCCACGATGTCGTACCTCTTATTAGGATGTATATTTATAATATATCTTTTCTCGATGCAAAATGTAACAACGGTAGTCTTTAATCGCGACTACGATTAAAAAAAAAAAATAATGCATAAATGTATAATTTAAAAAGAAAACGAAACGAATTCCCATGCATCTCTATTTGAATATTTTTATTTACTAGTAGCCGAAAGAGTATTAATATATCATTACACTAAAAGAGCACCTTCGATAGGTAAAGGCATTATAAAACGTAAAAACAGAAATATTGCTATATCCTTTACCATTTCAGAGTCGGATTGCTCTATAATGCTTCAGTTATTGCACCATAAATATTTATAATATCTTTATATTTTTATGTTATTTATATTAAATGCCTTCGTATATTTAATTATATCGAATGAACTACCGAGTTCTCGATGCATTGTAAAACGGAAAAAAAGAGAAACCTATCGTCGATTCTTTTTTATAAATCAATTAAGGAACTGTATCGCATAATAAAATTTTGAATGCAGTCGATATAACTTTCCATGCTGCATTAAGCGTATCCGGTGTCTAAAATACATAATTATACATATATTATATTCGATTGGCAATGGTACATATACAAAGCCAATTACTGTTAAAGAGGAGGTTGATCTATAGCTGCTATCTTTGTAAATGGAACAACGCGAATGTGAAAGAAAATAAACAGATTAGTAATAGACGTTTGTTTCATTACTTTTAGTAACAATTAAGCGTAGGACGTTGACGTTTCTAGATTTTTTTTAATACTACCGTTTCTAGCGATAAGTGAAAATATGACGACGATATATGTGTGTACATATATAAAAATACGAAGATTGCACAGTTCGCGCTTCCACGGATATAGAAGCAACCTTCAGACTTTAGCCTAATTATTTACCTTCCATTTTCTTCTTAACAAAGAATATAAACGACAGGTTAGGCCTCTGTGGAATTTCTATTCCCAGCAACGAAAGTCATGGTTGCGTTGGTGCACGCTCGAGATAGAAATTGTCGTTAAAAGACTACCCGGGATTACGCAAAGTAATTAATATAAATACAACGATATTAGTGAAATAATTCATATAATTGTTGAAACGCAAATAGGAAAAAAAGGCAAATCATCTTCAGGATGAAGATGATGTGACTTGTAATACGTACTTGTATTTAATGATGAATATTTGTCAGAAGTATTACGATAATTTCTGGTATTATAATTATTCGATATGCGTCATCATTTTCATCTTATACAAACACATTTAGTATCATTTATAATCATTATCATCGTTATTATTACTACATACGTTGTTGTTATTATTATTATTATCGTCATCGTCATCGTCATTACTATTATTATTGTTCACTTAAAAAAAAATAATGCCAAGGTATACGATCCTAAATCTAAATTATTATGTTTCATTAATGTATTAATTCATTAAATGACATCATTTAGCGTAGTGTATCGATCTTCGTTATTGAAAAAAAGGTATTAACACTTTAATGAATTATTATTATATGTTATTAAGATGCCGGTGTTAAGCAGTGCTTTGAGGCATTTGATAAATTTATCATTATCCGATCTACAAACTCCGCTGAGCGATAAGCGATACAAACTCGATCGTGCACCAATAGTCAGCGAAGAAAAATATCATTCCAAAGTTTTGATAGGAAATTGGTTCGAGCGTCGAGTACCTTCCATACCTTTTTCCGATAAATTAATAACGATATACGAACAAGATTATCAGCCCCATCATACCGACGCGTATAAGAAAGATCACGTAGCACTTTGGGACAACAAAATTGGCAATGAGGTAAGTTGTACGTGGGAATGGTATAGATATTTTTTTCTTTTTTCTTTTTAATATACATTCGAACGTCACGTTTCGATACGAGTTAGCGATACTGTGCAAATTATCTTGGATATTATAATACGATTATATATTTTACATTAAAAGGGATTAGATAAAAGCGCATTGATGGATCACGGTAAGGCGTACCGCGATAATATGACCACGATGAACGATTTAATCTATAAAATTCTACCTACAAATTTACATAAGCCTACTTTTAGGACTTACAATATAAGGTAATATCGTGTGAACGTATACAGTTAAGAGCATTAATAAATAAGTAAACGTTCGACGGTAACCGATAACGATCTAGCGTGTGATATGTTAGTACATATTTGCAAAATATTTGCGCGTCGATTTGAGATAGTTAATATGGCGTATACGAGTCTAGTTTATCGAAGTAACGAAATTAAATAAGGCAAAACCGTTGAAGGAAAAATAAATGGTTACCGGAACAAGATTTGACCAAAAGTTTTGGGAATTTGACACAATTTGGTATAAAGAACGCGTTAAAAGTTTTGTGGGAGAGTGACTCGAGCGAGGCGATGCAGTTTTGTCGATGGAGAACTACCTACCAAGACGAGTACAAAGCTCGTGAAGGTTCGCTGATAAAGAATCAGTAAGTTGTACCATTTTTCCGAGTCAATGAAATAAGTAGCATGTATATATCTATATATCAAAATTGTAAAGGTTTCATAGACGACGGCCGAACATGAACGTACCGTGTTTGAATCATCTCTACCGTGGTACTGATGGATATCCGAAAGGCTGTCCGATCGCTTTCAAAATTTCAAATAAGAAAATTGTCAGGTAAAATCGGACGTTGAAACAACGCCCGCTAATTTCTAACTTGAATTTTGGCTTAAACAAATTAAGACTTGCTATATAAAAAGAAATATTTTATTGCTTCGAAACATAAGGTTTAGTTTGCAAATTACGCTATACAACCGAGTAACACAAAATATAATCTTTGGCAGCTTATAAAAGTGTAGCACGTAATGAAATTATAAATACGTTCATAGTTTATGCGTACTCCTAAAACATATCGGAGGATAGTCGTTTCTTTATTAAATAAGTACTATGTCGATTGCTGTAGAAAATAAACATGTATGATTGCAAAAGTTTAACATTCTTCTTATAAAATTTATCATACGCACGAGATATGCGTGTGCGAATGCGCGCGCGCACCGGAACACTTGGAGGTGTGCGTGCGTGTGTGTCTATACACAAATAAACCACACACGAGTCATATCGTAAGAGATAAGGGAGGGAAATCCTTAGAGCGAAGTAAATGCAACGATTCCTAATCCTAACATCTTCAATGAACACATCGTATTGTTGTTGTTGTTTTTTTTTTTATCACAAATTTCATGATTCATGGATACATCAAAATCGTTTGTTATATCAAACGCACATGTTATATCGTCGAGTGTATATGAAGAGTACTTTGATTATGTCGATTAATAGCTGTATATACAACTCTTGTTTCAACTTGCACAATGTAAAGCTGTAACTCTTGCTAACTCACTTGAACAATGTCGGACTTTTGGTAATATGTTATAACGCTCTGGCAGTATATTCATTCCTATCCTATTTATGAATAGTAAGCAGAGAAATCACATTCTTCGGTTATGAAGGTAATAATAAAGAGGTAAAACAAAAAAATATAATTTATCGATTAACAATACCCTTTTAACGCAACAAAGTGGTACACACCACTATCATATTTAATATAAGCGAACCACACAGTAATGCATGCAACCAAACAGGATTCGTCGCGACCGTGGCATAAGGTGGATAACTTTGTATATTCATTGAATTTCTAATTTCTTCCGTACATCCTTTCGAATGTTGAGAACAACAATCGTCGAAAACTGTATTACTTTTTGTAAACTGCGTTCCCAATGTCTGCTGTGGAAATGGATGATGGCCTTGCGAGTATTTTAACGTTTGATGGCAAATCGGATTTTTCGGTCTTATAAACGGGGAATACGACTGAGGAGGCTGGCAAAAACGTCTAACAGAATTGACAGAATTTTGCTTAGGACCATAATACGGCAAGGATGCATCGGAGACGATCGAACATTGATCGAATTCGTGAATCGAAGGTTCTCTAGAAGGAGCACAATTAGAACCGATCGAACCAAAACCAGAACTTTGACTGGATGACCTCGACAATGAAGGTGCATCCATACCTTCTTGCCAATATCCACCAGCTACCCATGACGTCTGCGTTACCGATCTTAATTTAGGCGGCGATAAAATACATTTTCTGCCAAAGGTATTGTTCGATTTTTTAAATAAGTCAGAGCTAGCCGCATTATATATTTTCTTTTCAAACATTTGCGACGACCTCGTTTGACAGTTGGATAAAGTATCGTCTAAAGAAAGTATACTGAGCGTACTCATGCTGTCGTCTAAGCCAGAGTTATCGAACTGATTAGTTTTAGAAGATAAGATAGAGCGAAGATCCAAATTATTTGTAGGCATTGACCACGTAGAAAGTTCTGGATCAACCCTGTAAAATTAAGAGAATATAAATTAATGTCCAAGATTATTTACAGTGATACTTTGATACATAGAAGTAACGATACGTACGTCGACCGTAACGTGGGAATAGTTGTACCAACGGCATTAGGAACATCGACCGAAACAGGAGACATTAAGTAATTCGTCATATTCACTGACGAATTCGTCGTTTCGTTCGAATCCAGTATATTTCTTTTAACAAAGCTCTGTATATTTTCTGTTATTTCAACTTCAGGGAACTGTTGTGCCGTCGAACGTTTGACACGTGTCTCCATTTTTTTAAGGAATATGTCCTTTTTCAAACCAATGCTCGATCGCGGTTTTACATTCATAAAACCTATAATGAATGCAAAAAAGATGACCTAAAACACGTAAAACGATTTTATGCTTACGGAAATAATAATATACATGTATTTTACATCCAAATGAAACGTGATAAAGCTACAAAAGGAAGACTGTTTTTTTACTTATAAATATATTCTATACATTTTTTAAACATACCATATGATATTGAGTTACATATTCCAGAGTGAACCAATCATTTTTAAGGCTCGTTTTTAGCAATTTATATTCCTTAAATGGTAGAAGTATGATTATACAAATCCATAAAAAGGCTAGCAAAATGTCAGAATGTCTCCTCTTTGCCGTACTAGCCCAACACGCACACAATTGAAAAAATAGCCCACCAATGGGTAATAATAAAATTTCAGTGTTATAAACAATAACTGAATCGATCATTGTCGAGACAATCCTGAAAATCACCTCGCATCGTTTTGCATTCTGAAATTTTATAAACAAAGAATTACATCAAAATTATAACTATAAATTGTATATAAAATTTCATTATGTACTGTAATTATGGTATACTTACATAGAGAAGCATATGCACATGTTTCTGCTTGAAAAACAACATTTTATAACGAGCAAGCCACATTGCTTGCTTAGCCAATACATTTTGTACCGTAGCATTGCAATTTGTGCAAAGTGGGTATTTCTCTTCCAAAGTACGTTGAAATTTTTCAATTTCTTTACTATATCGTCTTTCATTCTGCGGTTCAAAATTTGATAGTTCCACTAGCTTAAGTTTTTGATGTTTATTACATTCTTCACAGAGAGTATTCTTTGGGGATACTTCTGTCGTGGCTCCGCTTCTACAATATCTTATAGAATTATTTACAGAAACTTTATGCTGCTCCGGTATCTTGTATGTATAATCACCATTCTAAAAATATACGTAAGCGTAGGCAAGATAAAAATTATGATGTGTTAGGTCTCTTATTATATGATACAATATACTTATTGTGGTATATATTACAAAAAGAAATATATAAAATAACTTTTGTTATAATAATGTCAATGTACCTTGGAAAAACCATTGAACTGCTTGCAAGAAGGACATAACCACCACTCGAGTTCTTCTCTTTTTATTTTTGTATTATTATTGCAAAACCAGCAATTTACTTTTATAGGCCATCTTAATCTAATTCAAAAGAGAAAATATTTTGAAAATAAGTAGCGTGAAAGCCTTCAACAGTTTACAATAATAATTGTAAATTCTTACTTTAGCTTGTGGAAGACTATGGTACATGTGACGAGCGTTAAAAGAATGGTAGCAAAGATGGATATAAAATCAAACATCAAGTTATGCTCAAATTCCATTTTCTCATGTTACAGCACAAATGCCGCTCATTTATGTTTATAAAAAATGCCGACAACTCGCGTTTTCAACGCCAACAATTTTATGGAACATCTCCCGCCAAGCTACTAAGTTCTTTCACCTTAACCTAACAATCGTAGAAACACTATAAAATCACATCTCTTGCGCAATGTTTATGTTTCTTATAGCACGACTAGTATTATGTAATTTTACTGTAAAATGCAATGAATTTTCATTACGGAGCTAACGTATAAATCCTTATAAAAGTACCTAACATTAATCTTTAATCACCACGATGACTTATTACACATGAAGTTGCCTTACAGTCCTTGCAACAGTTGTCCGTCAAAATATATTCTCTTACACCAATCAAATGTTGATTCTTCCGTGTGTACGACAAATCGTATCGTTGGATCTTTCATCATAAAAACATGTATCGCTTAGCTGCAGAATTTATCTGAAATTCAAACAGCGTTGTGTCCCGCTTTATTTTGTTATCTTTAAAAAAGACTCTATATATGTAATTCAAAGAAAACCGTATATATCTTCATATCAGAATAAAGAATTATCGCATTTCGCAAGTCAGAGAATCCGTAGTGATGATCTTGGAGCGACATGGTTGACCGTGTCTAGATGTGAAACTAATCGTTTTTTTGCCGATAACAAATATTTGACATTTATTCATCTGCATTAGTATTTTTTCAGGTTCTTTGGGGTTACCTTTTAATCGCAGATATTTGTAAATAGTGTACACATTCGTGAGAAATATGTCGGACGATAAGACGGGCTTACCGGTAGCACCGAGGGATCTATGCTTCTCCGAGCGTGAATTTATTCAGGTTTTGTAAAATCCGATCATAATTAAAAATACATTGACGCATATGGAATGTGTAGTACTATTTTGTAAGGGATAATCTTTCCTTAAATAAACATATTATTTATTACAGAATAACTTCAACATAGATACTTTTCTCCAAGATCATCGTAAAGTTGTAAAGCTTGAAACTATGCGAGATGATTTGGGCATGTATTTAAAATTGTTAAGGTCTGCTATGATCGACTTAATTAATAGAGACTATACGGATTTTGTCAACCTTTCGAGTAATCTTATTGGCTTAGACAAAGCAATTAGTGGCTTAGAAGTACCGCTTGGGCAACTGAGAGAAGAAGTCATGGTAAATGTCTTTTTAAACTCACCTTATGTATATATGTATGTATGAATTATATCCCTAAATTATATCACTTTCTACCATTTAGCAAATTCAGCAAACGTTAGATGATGAAATTTCAACTCTTTCAAACAGTCTAAGCGATGACAGCCAAGTGAAATTGCGGAAGCAGAGTTTACACAGCTTACAATGTGTTTATAAATGTTTAAGAAAATTATCATTGATGCTATCAATGGATACTTACATGGAAAGACTTGCAAAAATCGATGTTCTAGAACAAGCCACAGCGGAGCTAAATCAGTTGAAGTTTCATACATCTAGGTGTAAATCAGATATATCAGCAGATCAACAATCGGTATGTATTTTAATTCTCCAAATATGTTATTCAAATTCTATCTTCCATTAATATAAAAGAAACAGTAAATTTTAAAAAATCATTCTATTAACACTTGAAACTATTATATAGGAAAGCAAGAAATTTGAGGATCTTTTAATAAAGCATCTGAACGAGTTATTTTTAGCCTGTATACATGAAAAGGATTCTACTTTATTGATTCGTTGCTTAAGAATATATACCATGCTAGATAATGTTGCAACTGCAGAATTAGTGGTAAGAAAAGATGTTATTGGCCCACGCATAAATGATATACTTCAGGATGAAAATTCACAAACCAAATTTGATAATCTTCAAAGCATTTATCATAGATTATTAAGTATTTTAAGCGGAGAACTCAAACAGCTTTTAGACATCACATTGTATCCCAATAGGTGAATATCTATTTCTAGTTTGATTTCAGTCATGATACATGATCAGTGTAATTATGTGCAATGTAAATATTATCTTGATATTATTGTAGGATGCTGATAGAAGGTTTCAATTTTCTGGTAAATAGTTTTTGGATTGAAATAGAAGAAAACATTGATCAGCAATTAAAATATATTTTTGCACCTGGAGATCCCGAGTTGTTCCATAAAGTAAGTAGTACAAATTTGTAAAAATTATTAATATATACCTGTTCAGTATTTTTTATGTTTTACATTTCAAGAGGTATACAGAAACAATGTGGTTTCGAAAAAAGCTCGAAGAGCTCTATGATACACCTTCTTGCACGAGCATGCTAAAAAGTCATGTACAGTATAAAAGTTTTATTAAGAAATGGAATTTACCAGTTTACTTCCAAATTCGTTTCCAAGAGATTGCGGGTACAGTCGAAACAGCACTTAAAGAATCCATTTCACCCGAATCAATGAAAGGGTCTATCGATATTCTTACATTAGAAGAATTTTCTCTTCATACGACATCTGTAGTCTGGAATTGCTTGCACAGGATATGGTCCGATAATGTATATCTTTGTCAACTTTTTCTAGAGTAAGTCAATAATATTTTTGAGAAGCATGCTCAATAATATTACACTAGACTTAGTAGTAGTCATAGACTTATTGAAACATTCGATTGTTTACAGATTTTGGAAATTGAGCCTGCAAATATGTTCGAGATTCCAAACGTGGGCTCGCGCAGCCGTGAAACAAGTATGCGATATGAATTTTATTTGGCTATTTATTTGTTAATAAGTACGAATGAAATATTAGCTAACAACCCCGAATTTTGTACATATAGAAATGGCAAGATTTTAATAAATCTGGAAATGCGACGGATACCGATCGTTACACTAAATTGGATTTTTTGGTACACTTATATTGTGACCTAGAAAAATTTATAAATGGATTACCACATTTCTTGCAATTAGTGCAGTCAAAAAGTCCAAATCAAAGTCCTGCAGCAATTAAATTATTAGAAGGTAATCTATCAGACATGATAAAATTTACTCTTATAAGATTTTACTTAGATGCACCACGCGATCGCCGTAATTTTTTTTATATCTGTAATTCTAGATTGTATATCTGAAACGTCTAAAAATTTTACGATGATTCTGCCGCTCACAACCGAAGGAATTGTAAACGAACTTTTAATGCAATGTGTAACGCACTTGAAACAAGTCAATGATATTCCAAGATTGTTTAGACGAACGAATAGAGAAGTACCTACTAAACCTTGTGCATACGTTAAAAATGCATTGAATTTTCTTACGAACTTCCGTACAAATTACAACGAGCTTATACCAGCCAACGTTACCAAATGGTTACAATTGGCACTGTCTTCGTTAACGGAACGGTAAGTACATAATAAATATGAATAAATAGATTAATTTTAATATGAAATTTTTGTAATTGCTCTAACACAAACGAATGGTACTTTATTATTACCCATGTTAAGTAATGTATGCATTTTAGTTATCTAACGTCTGTAACAGATGTATTGACATCTGTTCAAAAAACTGAAGAAAGTTTGAGAAGATTAAAAAGAATACGTGATAAATCCACAGGAGTACTCCCACCGGATTCTCAAGGAATTAGCGATGACGAAAAGATTCGCATTCAATTACAAATTGATGTAAATACATATAGAGTGATGGTGAGCATATATCTTTGTACCAATTTAATTTTGTAACGTCGGAAACGTAGAAAATTTTCTACTATCGAATTTCACAACTATTTCAGATTGCCGAACTCGATGTACCAGTTTCGGATATATCTCATCTACAAGAACTAGTGCAAGCTGTTGAAGCAGCTTTGAAAAAATAATATTTTCGTAGGTAAATATTTTTGATTAAACGTCGTATCAGGCTTAAGGACAAATAGAGAAATATACTCGAAGGTTCAAATTGAAGACGTTTTCGTAACACTTGCATAAATATATTTGCATTATAAAACTTATATCTATGCATCGCTTATAAATAGACAAAATATGAGATTTTTGCAAGAAATATAATACTAATCCCAGGAATCATCCGCGGTTAAGTGTATGATAGACATGGTATCATGATGCGGATAACGCGGATGCCACCAATCCAGAACTTCGTAATCAGTTACATCGTTAAGTATGATTTGATTTGTTACTGCATTTGGAAGATCCGACGTGCCAAATCCAAGTTGTAACCTCAAGTATTTAAGACCAGGCATTAAGGTCACTGATACTTTTTGTAGAATAAGCCCAGTTACTAATGGCAAGTTGCTATATTTTAGACATCTTACCTAAAATATCATTTAATAGTAAAGATATGAAATCGACGAAAAATTTAATGTTTAGCGACACCAAACACAAATACGTTATGTGAAACGAATCCGACAGAAAAACTTATTCCAAACATACTTGCAAGAGTTTACAACCTTCTTCTGGATTTGCATTTATGTCTTCTATTATTTCGATATCTTCCGTTTCTTCGCGCATATTTCTATCTCGTCGTTGTGTTAAAGTACCATTACATATCCTTGATATTTCTTTTAATTTGAAAAAGAAATACCACCAGTTTGTCCCTTTCTGAAATTATTTAACAACAACCAAGTCGTTGTAACATGATTTCTATCACCCTTAATTATTGTATCATATTATTCTTATCAAATTGTAGCGGTCAAACGTAACACGCATCTTTATATATAATCTTGTAAAATATAAAAAGGTAATGTAATATATAACTGAAATAATATGTAAATATACAAGGCAGTAACATACTTTGTGCCACATGAGAGAACATTGTCTTTTGACAAGAGAATGTGGCTCCTGTTGCTGTAACCGTGATACATAACTTGATGCATTCCTTTTGGAAAAATATGTATGATGTAGCGTCCTAATAACACAAGCACGCAGTCCGTGTTGTTGTATCATGCAATGTGGTTGCAAGCGTTGTGGCATACCAGGAATGAACTTGTAATAACTGCATTAAAATTGTTATAATTAAATTATATCTTTTATACAAAACGAGTATTTGAACGTACGTTTTATATAGATGAAACCAAAATTTTGGAGTAGTAGTCACATAATACGATGATCGACAAATACAAGCAAATTTTGCTACATCCTCTGGTTTAATGTATTCTGATATTATAAACCATATATCCAATGGATAATCTGCACCTGTAAAATGAAGTTACTTTAATATACACGATCATCCCATCATAAAAGAGATGCATAATTGGCAAATTAATGCCACACGCACAATCGTATACCTACCAATACATTCTTTAGTTTCTTCATTTGGCTTTATTTTTTGATTTCTCGATTGTTTCTTAGATGATAGATCTAATAAAAGAATTTTAATATAATTATCACTACCAATATACAACTTGGAACTTACAAATGGAATTTAAATATTACTTGTAAATATTTTTGTGACTATAATAACCTTTGTATAAAAGTAAATTTTGCGTAGGCTTTGAATTACATAAAATTTTACCTTTGATAAAACCTTTTTGTTTGGCTTGGCTCATTTTTATGACTTGTATCTTTTAAGATAGAATCGTCACTTCTGTTACAATGATTAATAATATACCCTGAAATTGTGTAACTGTTGAGATCGTATCTAGAAGTAAAAATATTAAATTAACCCGTTTGCTTCTCCAAACGTAAATGTTATACGTAAACGTAAGAAAATATTTGCTGTGACAGAATTAATATGACCTTGGTAATATTTTATTCCAAGAAATTTACCATATTCGTTTTAAATGATTCGTTTTATTGGTAGAGTAGGGTTATATCTTTCATAAGTAATGTCAGCTTGAAGAACTACTGGAAATACTCGAGCAAAGCTGTGTTGATCATTTTTTGGAGCTTTTTCCTATCGACGAAACAGAGATCGCTGATGTCATTAGTCGGCATTGCTATTACATGGTATAAGATGTATTGTATGAAAGAACGATTGTTGAATGAAACAGACGCTTGACCGTGTGTATGTTTTTTGATGATCCTTTATGAAATTTGTGGGGTTTGTACGGTTCTCGAAATACACGTGTTTATTACGTCTTACTGATAAACAACACCCCATCTGTTCGATCATCGGCCATTTTTAAATTTCCACTGTAGCCACACGATTGGCCCAGTCGCTTTCTTCTTGTATAGATATTACATCAATTTATCTGTACTTTCTGTTCCTTCTCATTGCTTCGCGCAGTTTTAGTTGTACGTGGTTGTACGGTAAAGTACTCGCGCTGCTCGTGCTCGTACTCACGGTGGTTTTACTTAGGTGACCCTTTCGCGCGCATAACCTAGTACGCATTATAAATCCAGCGTGCAACCGGTGACTTTAAAGGGAAATGAATGTTAATGGATTGTTGCTCTCGTCATGACATTCAAATCTTTTTTTATTGTATATTCAATTTTATAATGAACACTTGTTCGACAAGAACAAACTTTGCATGTAATATAAAAACAATACAAATAAGCATTCACTAAATTGCTTCCCTTATAAATATCCTCTTTTGATAAATGAAGTATTAAAGAAAAATGAATTGCACAATACTGCAGAAGTTAGTGGTAGCACAGTGTAGAAGAAATATAAAGTGTAATATTTATCATAAGTTTAGAAATTTCTCTATGACCTCCCAGAAGAAGATTGTTATTCCAGTGAAATGTTCCATCAAAGTTAATGTATACATTTGCAACAGATTATTTTATAATAAAGCTCAGCATTTCAAGAACGTTGTGACAAACAAGAAGGGTATCGAAGAAAATATTTCTATGCTACAGTTAAAAAAGAGACTTTTAAGGAAAAAGAATGTTATTGCGGGAGAAGAAGCATCTACAGTACCTGGTGTAAGTAGTCTACTTTAATTTAAAAAAAAATTATTTTGTGCGCGAAAATTGTAAATTCAATGTGATATATAGCCTTTACTGTTTAATTACATCATCCCTTGTAAGACATATATTTTTCCATTAGGTTTGGACGATAAAAGCTTTAGCCACAGCAGAGCAGTATAATTTGGAAGGTTTAGAAGCTGGACTGTTAAGTCAGCAATTATATGAACCCAGAAAAATTTGCACATCAACTAATCGTAAGTAACAAGCATAGTGTTTCATTATAAGATCTGATTTATCATTTAATACATTAGTTTTTTAAACAAAATTCGGACTATAGATAAACGTGATACGTTTATAAATTAAATGTCGGATAAATTACTATTTTTTTACGATTTTTATCAATTTTGGAGTTTTTCTTACTTTTTAATCAAACTGTGTACAACAAAAATTTACGAATTTGTACAAAACATTCAACTACTGTTAGGAAATTCATCGTTGATTTTATTGTTGTGTAAATCTCGTATATGCAATATTAAGTTTATGTATTGCAATCGATCGGAATTTCGACCCTTATGTATATCTTCCAATTGAAATGAGTCTGTGTATATAGATATCTAAAGTATCTACCATTTTAATGTCCCCATTGATTGGACGAGTAACGAAGTTCACGTGATCAATCTTGTCCAATGAACGTTGCGTATTTCGCTTTATACCATTTTATACTTACCGGATCATTGATATGATGCTAC
>JAIFRP010004408.1:942527-968899 GCA_032403825.1 Odynerus spinipes
TTTATCCAGACGCTCCTTTCATGTATCACCACGATTGAGATGTATAGGTTACCTCATCTACTTTTAGGTTTTGATTTTGTAACAAAGATGTTCCTTTGCATTTTTGTACCTAAAATACTAACGATATAACGATGACTGATGTAAATAAAGATACTTTATCTTTTATAGTTTGACGTCATAATCCTCACGATGTCGATCATTCATGTGGTCGCTTATAGCATTGTGTTTATGCCAGTGGCGTGATAATTGATCGTTGGTTTACATTTTTAATTGAAAGATTATGTATTTTTTATTATTATAAAACAAAGAGTGCTTGTGCGCGTTTACGGACGGATTAAAGTAAATAATTAAAAAGTGACGTTAAAGTGTTAACCAAAGTGCAAGTGATCTGTTGAATAAGAAATTTTTACAATAATTAATTACCATAAATAATTAGTACTGTTCTGCAATAATTTGGCACGAGATCATAACGTTTAGTCTATTTTAAAAATGACGAACCATGAGACGCCATGCATGAATATGCAGCTTCTGTTGCCTTCTGTGAAAAGGGAACAGCAAGACTTAATCGATAAAGCAATCGATTGGGCACTTATGCATGGGATGTGTATGAGATCTAGAACAAATTTTAACAAAAGTATGTTACAGTTTGCGCCGTTCATACTTTTACCATCGCCATTCCCTAGAAAAGAATTTGAAAAAGCCTGTGATATTCAAACTATATTGAACATCCTTATACACAGAGTAGCACACGACTATAATTTCTTAAAAGAAACTCTACAAGAGACGATAAAAGTCGACAAATTTACTAAAAAACTATTTGACATATATGAGACTGTCTATAACGAAGGATTTACACAGAAAATTTCCTTGGGCTTGCTACGGTCAGATTTAATGCTGGATACCAGTTGTGCAGAGAGAAATGACTATGGGAAACGTATACCCTATTGCTGTTGGAAGCAAGTAGAAATTAATACGATTGCTTCTGGATTTGGATGGTTAGGACCTGCATCAACACAGTTACATAGATTCATATTGCAAGAACTTGGGTACAGGGATCAATTAAGTAGTCTTCCTGAAAACAATGCGCTACAAGATTTATGCGCAGCTATGATCGAAGCATGGAAGTTATATGGGGATCCACAGTGCGTGCAGTATTCAGTAGATTTTTTTATGTTATACTTTGTAAAATGATTTCTTATAGAAGATATAAAATTGTTTTCAGAGCTATCATTTTGTTTATAGTCGAAGATATTTCATATAACATTTGCGATCAACGTTTTCACGAATTCGAAATTAGAAAGCAAAACCCCAATATAAAGGTAATACGTCGGACTTTGACGGACTTGACAACTACAGCCAAATTGGGTTCTAATAAAGAGTTAATAGTAGAAGATTTCGTTGTATCGGTCGTTTACTATAGGTGTGGTTACGAGCCTGGTCAATACCATACAGAGAAAGAATGGGATGCTAGATTGTTGATAGAAAGATCATTAGCTATTAAAAGTCCTTCTATACAATATCATTTAGCAGGAACTAAGAAAGTTCAACAAGCTCTTGCAAAACCTGGAGTAGTTGCAAGATTTCTGAAAAATGAAAAAAATGTTTCAACCATTAAAGAAATATTTACTGGTAAGTATAATTTTCCATATCTATAATGTATTTTTATTCATGGGTAAGTGTATTTTCATAAACCGATGTACATCTAGAATCTTATTTTCTAGGCTTATATGCTCTTGACTTTGACGAACATGGAGATATGGCAATAGAAAGGAGTATTCAAAATCCTGAACAATTTGTGTTAAAACCACAACGAGAGGGTGGATGTAATAATCTTTATGGAACGGATATAAAAGATTTTTTGTTAGCTATAAAAGAAAAGCAAGAACGTGTAGCTTGGATCCTTATGGACAGAATTATTCCACCAATTCAATTAAATTATATGATTAGGCCAGAACAAAATAACGAAATAGAGCCAAAAGAATTAGTTTCGGAACTAGGAATTTTTGGTGCTATTATCGCAGATGATAAAAATGTATATGTTAATAAGCAGGCTGGTCATATGTTAAGAACAAAATTAGCTACTGCCAACGAAGGTGGAGTAGCAACGGGTTTAGGAGCATGCGACAGTCCCTTGTTAATAGATTAGAGTACAGACAAGTCGCGTAATTTCTTCGCATATTAATAGCGAATAAATAATAATTTTCGACTGAAGTAATTTTAAGTTAAGTAACGATATTAGGTGTAATTATTTTCTACATTTTCTACATACATTTTTATTAAAAGTAGTACGGAAATCTGTTATAAACGATGTCAAGTCCGTTTATGAAATATAGAATAATGTATCGTTTTTTTTTCTACTGGCGGCTACTTGTAAAGTATGTAAGAAGGATATTCAATTACAAAATAATGGCGTAGGGTCGTACAATCATTATACGTACCCTAAGCTGTAACGAGACACCAACAATGCATATTCGTGCGTCCGTGCGCGCGCGTACATATCTGATAAGTCTACTTTTCATGATATTATATTGTACAATTATCATAAATTTTTACCTCCAATTTTAAACATATATGTATTATATAATTTATACAATAAAAAAATGCCTATATTGTTATCGCGTTAAAATCATTTAACAAAAACTAAATTGTAAGTGCACGTTGTTAAACGATGTAGCCTTAACAAATATTATACTAAATACGATTTTGATTCTACTTACAGCTTTACCAGATGTTATTCATGCAATAGCAAAATACGAGGTAGGAAACGAACCGAGGGAATTATATTTTTTCCGAGAGGGTACAGTCGTTATGTGGAACATTTCTGATCTGGAAAGTGGAAACATATTGCAATTTTTAAAATATTACGAAGAAAATAGTTACACCTCCGAATTAATTCACGTCGAAAGTGAATTAATGACATACACGTACTCGGACACTGGGTGAGGAGATCGTAGAGCCTCTAATTTGTTAAAAGTAGAAGAGAATGATACGCTACTTGAAATTATATCGATACATAATTTTGTTAACTTTGTAGGAAGAAATGTCACATAAAGGATGGAAATATCGTACTTACACAAGACGCCACGGTCTTGGAAAAATATACATTTTCCAATGCAATCGCGCAGTCCGTAAAACTAGGAATCTGGGAGGCATCGTTGGATCATTATATAAATACAATAGAATTCGTAACGGAAGATTTAAAGACCGGCAGGAAACTAAAAATGTCGCAACGCGAGGTACTGAGGAAACAGGGCGAACTATTTGCTCTGAGGCATTTAATTAATCTAAGTTCAGATTTATTGGACACGCCGGATTTTTATTGGGAGCGAGACGATTTAGAAAGCTTGTATCAACAAGTGTATGGATACTTCAATATCGCGAAACGCACAAGGGTAAGAATCCACGGGGAATAAAATGTCACGGTTGATTAATAATTTTTTTTNNNNATATATATACGAATAGAGCTTAATCCGCGTTCCTTTTCTTCTTCAGGTGATGAACGAGAAGCTAAATCATTGCGTCGAACTCGTGGGAATTCTCTCGAGTCACTTGAGCGATCGACATCATATTCGCTTAGAGTGGATGATCATAATACTTATAATGGTAGAAGTTGCATTTGAAACGATACATTACGTAGACAGGTATCTCGTAAAATAGTTGCGCTATAGTTCTATGTAAACATATGCGCACATTATGCGCACTGTTAACATCTACGAGGCTTATTGAGCTTGTCCGAGCTCTATCCTGTATATTGTAAAATGTTATTCGTAAACATAAAGTACGCCTGTTAATGTATTCTTGCTTTTATTGTCACAATTCCTTTGTAACGTGTAAGTTGTACCAGTTTTTTCATTTTTCTTTTTTCATAGGTTTAAAATTCCTCAATCAGTACGCGACACTTGATACGCGTTTAAAACTAAGCGAATCCGAGATCCGTTGGTTGTCCTTGATTCTTAAAGCGCTGGAAGAAGGGCGAAGGGAGGGGGCGGTATGTTTATATGCTGCAATTTTTCTCATTGCCATCCTTGACACAACATTCAGTTTACCGCAGTTTGCAAGGTACTCGCATCAATAATTGTCGTATAGATTAGAGTACAAGGACAACCTTTTGATTCTTTACTGTCATTTAAACGACGCATTGTACATTATTTCTTTCTTGATAATGGCAATGATAACGATATTAGTGCTTACAAAATCTCTCTTCGTGCTTTTACATAATTGCATAAAGTATCTCGCGTAAAGTAGGATTGTAAGAGAATATTGTATACATTCTGCAATCGATATCGTTTTATACAATATTACTGTATGTATTTAGTACTTACAAATGAGGTAAGAGGTAACAAGTATATATCTAAAGATCGAAAAGTTCACAATCTCCGCATCCTCTAAACTTTTATTCAATTTTGCTTATTTTTCTTCTCTAGTTACGAACAAACATACCGCAGTAACTTTAGCGGAATTTTCGTGAAACCAGGTGAAACCGAGCTACCTTTATATACCTTGGCTGGGGAGTATATACTCCACATCGTGACACACTTTATTAGTTGCAGGCGTGTGCACGCATACGCACTCGTCCCTCCCCGATCGCATTACCGAGTATGTTTCGATAGTATTTCACCTATCAGGATATTTCTTCTCCTTTATACAGAATCCGAGTTAACGCTCGTTCGAAATACGTTTGAATATTTATTCTACATTCGTTCCATCCCATATACAGTTTTAGACATTGTGTTTGATAAAATTGTTGCAATTGACGATTACGAGGGGAAAGAAATCTTTACCTTCAAACGTCACGTTCTTCTTCCTTCTTTTAAATAAAAACAATAAGAAGATTTTGTGCTTCAACAATTTTCGATAAAGAAAACTTAAAGATTTCACGGAAACATATTGATTTAAAAGAGAAATAGCGACGTTAAAGTTCAAAATAACAAGTAATCGTTGCTTGTATGCCACAAAATATACGTTTTGCAAAATTTACCATCCGAGATACGTTCGTAAACGCGTAACGAGTGCTCGACAACCATAATCGAGCCAAAAACGTTCCCGTATCTTTATTTCTTTTTCGTTTCGTTATTTCTCCACCCTGGATCAGCCTCTTGCTGTATCATCTGTGCTTGCCGAAAGTACGCGTGCGCGTGTTCCTCTTCCATCCTCCATCGCCCGACCGCTACCGCCATGTAATTTTTCCAACTCGTTCATCTCCAGTCCCTTACTCGCTACGAATTCCTAATCTAATTATAATGACAAACTACGATTTGAATTCTTTATTAGGGAGTGGACAGTCGGATAATGTTGCTATCAATTTGTTTGGCCGTGTTATAAGCAGCATACACGAAAAAAAAATGTATACATAGTATCGTCTCCCTTTGCAGTATAAAAAGAAAAATGTTGGACAGGATTTTATTCTGAAAATGGGGAAGGGACCCAGCGAGATAGTGTTTCTGCAAAGTAGAAAGCACCCACTTGTAGGCTGGCGCACGCGTCTCTCTCTCTCTCTCACTCACTCACTCTCGGCCCCTCTTTCTCTCCCACACTCGTTTGGTGCTCAATGCGGTGCGGCTCCTGCCGCAGTAGTGCGTGCAACGGCGAGTCGTACGGAAGGACGGAGCTGGCTCTCCCTTGAAACTCGTGTTTTGCTCTGACCGACCTACGAATTGGCTCAAGGTTACCATTAGAGCCCTCTCTCTCTCTCTCTCTCTCTCTCTCTCTCCTTGTCACCCCTTGCCCTACAATCATTCGAATCCTCTCCTTTTCGTTCCTTCCGTTCATTGCGATAGCTTTTCGAGGCGTGGACGCAACAAAAAGTTTAGATTTTTTTGTATTCCCATCCAAAGAAGGGAGCCTCCAACAAAATAGGATGACCAACGCTCGGACTTTCGGACTTTTGTAAGTGTCACGATGTTGATAAGTAATTTTATCCTCACGTTTTCCGAGACTTTCTTTTAGGAAGCGTCGCGTTCGTATTACGGTATACGTATATGTCACGGTAGAAGGACGAGTTACGATAACGAGCTTCTTATCGGGGGCGGATGTGGAAAGTCCTTTGATGTATCGCCCGATTCTCTATGTTGATAAATTTTGCCTAACTTAGAAGATTAAGTTAACTTATAACGCATCGACTTTCGAGTAAAATTTCTTATAAATACTTTATCGTTATCGTCATTGCTATTCTATTTCTTCGGGATAATAGTGTCGTATTTTTTCTTTTTTCTTTTTTTTTTATGAGTTACGTTCCAAATTTACGGGATGTCGACGAAGAAACGTTCGTTATGATAGTCACGAGATGTTAAAGCGAACGAATAGCTTTTCTTCTTACCTAGAAAGTAGAGTGTAAAGAGTATGGTCCACTCGCGTAATTGTTCGTACAATATAGTGTTCGAGCTTGCAGGATTCCCGCTCGGTAGGTTAAAAATAACTTGCGTCCAACTCGATATCCCTGTTTTTAATATTTTAAAGGAACTTGCCCGAGCTTGCTTCAACTTCTTTTCTCTTTTATCTATAAGCGACTGGAAAGGCTTGAGACCGCGACACAACTGTTGCACATGCAACACGGTATGACGTGGTCGTATGAGAAACTTTTCAACGAAAAGTCGATAGTCGCGTTTTTATCTCTCTCTTTCTCTCTCTCTCTCTCTCGCTCTCGTGCAAGCTCTGTAGATACGTACAATGACGGACAGCGTCACGAGCTTTCGATTGATCGTTCTTCAACACGTAACACTTTCGGGTTCGCTTTTTGTAATCTCGTACTACTGCCACGCGGCAGACATTTCATTCTCGTGAAATCTGCCACTCAAAACCGTATGTTTTCTCCTTTTCGCGTACTTTCCTCTTATTTACGGTAAGTGTCTAGATTCTTTAGAAGTAAGTAAACGTTTCGGTAAAATGAAACGAGCGTCGGAATAAAGTCTAGAAAATGTTTACATACAATTTTTATAACCGCGCTCGATCAAAAAGTCTTCAAAAGTTGTTGTATCTCACGTTTGCCGTTTTAATTGCAATCAATCGGCGTATTTTATGAATAAACAAAATTCTTTCTACAGTCTATGTCACGTTAACTTTTCTAGATCTACTATGTATCGATTCTAAAAAAAGAGGTATTCAGTTTTAAGGAGCATACGTTTGCCCTTAACGAAAGTGAAACTGTTATCTACGACTCTTTCTCTTTCCCTACGTGTCAATTTTTTAAATAATATCTTAGAAGATATATATAAAAAAAGAGAGAGAGAGAGAGAGAGAGACAAAAAGACTTGCCGTGGAAACGACGATCATTGAAGTATCGATTCTAGTGCAAATATAGACGTAGAGGTTGATAGAAGGTTTCAAGTACCGACGCACGTCTTTCTCTAATGGTACGGACGATGGAATTACTAGGATGCAAAACGTTGTTATCTATCCTCGGCTAATTTCCTCTTTGTCAGACGTATGCAAGAGGAATCTTGACGATTCGAGGAATACTAAGCACTTCCTCCCTATATCGTGTACTATACCCCTTTCCCTTTTCTCAGCATTCCCATACGCCGATATGCGTTTACAAGTACCAAAGAATGTGTACGCTCTCCTCGTGAATTCTCTCTCGTTTCGTGAATTCTCTATCGTTCGTACGAAGCAGCGATTTTTTTTGTTTTCTCGTTATATTTTCATTCCTGTATCTATGAACACGCGTATACATACATTCTCGTATATAATTTAACTTTTGCAATAAGTTTACTTATGTATTTTTAACTTTACTCATAGGTGTAGGTATACACACATGTACTGTCCGTAAACGAAAAGAATGCGGGTTTGATTGGCCGTATTTCTAAATACCCACCGCTTCTAATACAATCATAGACATAGACCACACGCCTTTTCCTTATTGGTTGAAAACGGTTACCGTACCTAGTGCAATCATATAACACCGCGTGACGAAGAAAGTGAATGAAACGAAACGAGATCAAATGAGAGAGAACATAGCGAGCGATCGACGTACAATTCAATAGCGTAGTCATCGCGAAACGATATAATTGAATTTAGAAAATCGTGGAAATAATAATTCATGATTGATTTTACCGTTATTAGAATGTAGCCTAAGTATGTCAGGAAGTTACGATATTTAATGCAATTTATGAAAATTAATTGCGTCGTTTTACGGCTATGTTAACGCGTGCCGACAAAAAACGTAAGGGTAGAAACAACGAAAACCTCTATATCTCTCTCTTTTTTTTTATACAATAAAATGGATCACGATTCTCTTTTTTAGAAAGAGGCAAAATAGTTTTTTCCCGCCTCTCTTTTTGCCAATACAATAAAATGGATCATCGTTCTATTTTTTAGAAAAAGCGGCAAAATAGCATGACGCATCTTTGTGTCTTATCTCGTGGGTCGCTTGCTCAATGGAACGGTCTTTGTGAAGTGGGATAAACCGTGTAAAACGTATTAGAGCAGTTATGGATATAGTCATGGGGGAACCGCAAAGTACAGGAGCACGTTGGGTTTGTCCGAACGACAGACATTTAGCGCTGCGGGCTAAGTGAGTGGTTTTTTAACGATTTTGATCAAACGATTCGCTCAGACGGACAATTTCATACGCTTATTCAACTTTTGTCCATTATTTAGGTTGAGAACAGGCTGGTCGGTGAAGACCGGATACTTGGACTCGGGATGGAGTAATTATCCAGGAGCCGGTGGTACCAATCGTATCGGACAATCTTTCGTATTGACCGAAGAGGAACGACGTACGATCATACAAGTGAGCGATTTCAATTCGAGTGAACAATCGGGAGCGTGTCGATGTCCGATAGAATTGAAAAGAGAATTAACGAGTATACGTAGAGAAAGGAAGAAGAAGAAGAAGAAGAAGAAGAAAAAAGACGTAATCGTCGTGCCTCGATGTTTTTTTCCCCTTTTTCCAGGTAATTCAAAGGGCGGAGGCGTTAGACTTATCGGAGCAGAAGCGTATCGGCAGGTTGGTCGAGAGATTGGAAGACATGAAGCGCAACGTTCGCATAATTACTTCCACCCGATCGGACGAGCGAAGAAATTGCGGTAGCCGATGCTCCGGTGGCTCGCGCTGCGTCTGTTCTTGCGCTCTTTGCGGCGAGAAATTCGGTGCCGTGTTGGGTGCCAGTCCAACCTTCTGTAAGGATTGCAGAAAGTACGTTTGTCAGAAATGTGGAAGGGAGGCGAGCACGGCGAACTCTTCGACTTCCATCGGTGGTGAGACTTTGAGCTCCTCGTCCTCGACTTCAGCCGCGGTAAGGAACTCAGTCGCGAGCGAGCCGCAAACTAAGAGGACCGCGATACAACGAATCGTCCAGAGGACATCGAACAATCCTCCGAAGCTTTTCCTCTGTCGTATTTGCGCGGAGAGCAGAGAGATCTGGAAGAAGAGCGGGGCGTGGTTCTTCAAAGGAATGCCGAAGCACGACCCGCCGAAGAAGAAAGTACGTTTCGCGCGATCGCGTCGAGTTCATTAAAATTGTTTCGCTTTTAAGCGAGAGAGGGTGCGTTCCTCGGCGCTGCATCAACTTGCCCGAAGATCGAGCCACGAATTTGTCCTTTAATCTTTCCTCCTTTCTACTCGTTTTTTTGTAGGAGCGCGATTGGTCTCGCTCGGGACAACGGACGCTGGGTCAGTCGTCTTGTAGGGTTATCAGCGTTTGCAAATCTTTGGAATCGAGCGAAGCTCAGGACTCTTCCTCGGACGAGGAGATGGCCCGACGACTGACCGGTGTCCGACGGGGATCCTCCTCTTCTCCGAGCTTGCAGAGTAATCAGGAGAACGGGTTTTCCGTACAAACTATTTCTCACGGTGCTATGTCATCCGGTGGCTCCTCCTTGATGACAACGACGACGACGACGACGACGACGGTGATAACGACGACGATCACAACGCCGTCCGATAGGACAACGACGATGACGACGACAACGACGACGATGACGTTGACGAGCACGACCACAGACAGATTGGACAAATCAACATTGTCGATACACTCGCAATGTAGTCGTCTCTCCCCATCCACGTCGACGACGCCCTCCTTGCGAATGTTCCGCGGGAACGAGAAAAGCTCCCTCGAGGACAATGCGTCGAGCGATGCTATCGAGACGAGAATGGAAGACGCCGACGAGAGATCCGACGATTTCCTCGATAATTCTCGAGGTTCTGTCGATCGGTGTAAGAGTTCTCAGGTACAATCAGTCAGGTACGTAGTAAGGATGGACGATAGAGTAGAGGTTTGACTGACGAGTATCTTCGACGCCGTTCTTTAGACGGAACTCACCGTCAGCCTCACCAGGGTGTACTCTGATGGAACGGATTCAGGAGGAGGCCTGGATGCACGAAAGAAACGCGGAACGCGAGGCGATCCGCGGCTCCGGTCGGACGAACGACGCACCTATCAGCACGTGGTACGTGCATCACTCGGATTCGCCGAAACAGCAAACGTCGGATTGTCTCGAAAGTCGGTACCTCGATATATTTTTTGCTTTTTCTTTTTCACCTCCCCTTCGAACACCCCTTGAAATGTAACAAATCTCTGCGTCTATCTCTCTGTGCGTATACTTATACAAGATCCACGCCACGTACTTATGGCCCCTTTTTCCCCCTCGATCAGTGACAAGGTACGAAACGGAGGAAGGTTTTGGGACCCTGGAAGTCTCGTTGCTATACGACCCAGTGGCTCAGTGCCTCCAGTGCAAAGTGGAACGAGCGTTGGGTCTAAAGTCCATGGACATTCACGACCTCGCCGATCCATTCTGCAAAATCAACATACTGCCGGTGGGAATGGGTACGAATATCAAAGCCGTGAGGACGAAAACGGTTCACAAGACGCGAGATCCCGTGTTCAACGAGACGGTGAACTTTTACGTTTCGAGAGATGCCGATGTATGAGTAACATGTATAAGTTTTCTTACTTTATGACGTTTCGATAAATTGAGAACACGATCGTACGATTGCGATAGATGAAGAGTGGCAGAGCGCTTCATGTGATGATCCTCCAAGACGATCCATCGGGAGAAGACTTTCTAGGGGAGGCGAGGTTTCCCCTCTACGAACTAGAGCCCTTCCAGACGAGACACTACAAGGTCACTCTACAAAATCATTATCCGGTTCGTATGGTCCTTCTACCGAAAGATTTCTTTCCTACTATCTCTCGTAGGTAACTCTACTCGAATGTGTCCTCGTTTCAACGATGGCTTTTTTATTTATTTATTTATTTATTTTTTCTAGGTGAGTCGCGAAGAAGAGGCTTGGGGTCTTCGTCGAGGGAACCGGGGTCAGCTACAGCTCACCCTGAGTTACTGTACTCGTCGACGTGCTCTGCTAGTTACAATTCATCAGGCTATGAATCTTTTACCCATGGACAACAACGGGTTTTCTGACCCATTTGTCAAGCTGTGCCTTGTAGAGAATGTGACCGACAATCGTCGACAGAGAGGTCACGATCCTCTAGGACGTACCAGCGCGAAGAAACACTCCGGCAAGAAGTTAACCGCAGGTCGCAGCTCGTACAGCACGAGCGTCAAGTGGAAAACCCTCAACCCAGAGTGGAACGAAGAGTTCGTTTTTGGGATTCGATTAACAGACCTCACGAAAGTCACGTTATGCCTCTCTATGTGGGACAAGGACTTCGGCAAGAGTAACGATTACCTTGGTATTGCTTTTTTTTATTGCTTTTTGTCGTAACTACAAAACCATAAGAAGAATCCTTATCTTTTGTGTTTTTCTTTTTTTTTCTTTTCTTTAGGAGGACTCGCATTAGGATGCAACAGTAAAGGAGCACGGTTGAGACATTGGATAGACGTAATCAAATTTCCTGATTATCGTCACCCTGCATGGCACAATCTAACGGAAGTCCTTATGCCGACAGAGTAATATTTTTCACAACGGCACGAGATTTTAGGGATATCTGAAAGTCCAACGTGCAGATCTCAACGATATATCACGTCGAACGGGCGACAAGTGTATAGCGTATCGATACTCGAGTCAAAATATTATGAAAATAGGTGTAATAAAGAACATGATTGCCAGCTCGTTGGAGTTCTTATCAAAATTTCATTGCAAAATATTTATCCCCTCTACATTGTTATTTCGTTAACTCACAAAAACAAGTGCACGTATTTTATAAGCTGCGAAAGGCAAGCGTATCACATTGGTTCTAGTACGAGCGAGTAATAAAGTATAATACACGTGTATCATAAATAATACAAAGTAGTAATGTGTATATATATATACATACATACATACATCCATGCATATATACATGAAAGTACTGTTTAGTCGCTTTCAGATGAAGCCACATTGGCTTCGTGCAGCCATTTAATGAAAGGCTGTACCGCGGTTTTGATCTTTTTATTGTGAATTTCATCTTCTTCGTTGATAGATTCATACCATTCTAAGATCACGTCTTCGAACAATATATCTCGATCGTAAAATAAATGCAACAAATATGGCAGAAATGATAATAGCTCAGGAGTCGTACCGGCGACTTCTTCGATCGCACGTAAACAATCTTGTTGTGCAGCAGGGCTTGTAATGTAATTTAAAATAATCGGTTGAAAGTAACTGATCATGATCTTTAAATTCTTGGTATAATTTTGATAACTTAGACGATCTTCTCCTTCGAACAAATAGTGCGTAGATAAGCTCAATATAGCTTTCACGACGTTGTACGTAACTTCACGCATGAAAATGTTGTACGCATACCTCGACGAGTTTATCTCCAATATTAAATTTTCACAATTCAGTTTATCCTGAAAACCTCTTAGTAAGCTGTCCATAACTTCGGTTAGAAACATGTCCGTATCGTCAGGAATGGGAGAATTTTGTCGCAAACTTTCGTCCGAGCTTGATTCATCCGTCGTATAATTTTCATGTTCTATAGTTTCATTATTTTTGAAGAATAATAAGCTTTCGTTGTCATCCACATCCGACATTCTTCTTACAATTAAATTTTCATTTTTCATATCTAATAAGGAATCAAGATATTGTTTTTGTGCAGTAACGTTCGTTCCAGGGGATACTATACATCCATCTAATTCTACACCTTTCTCGATGTGACAATTTGAAAATATAATACTGTCTGTAATTTTGCAATCATCCTCTATCGTAACGTTGGAATATATAATAGAATTTTTTATGACCACCATTTGACCTATAACGCAGTTGTCGCCTATTATAGAATTTGTGATAAAGGTATTTAGACCTATTACGCTATTTCTTCCAGCCAACGAATCTTTTTCCAACGTACAACCTTTAGCTAGAGTAACACTTTTATGTTTGTAGCTACTTCTTGATATGGAGACAAAGTTTTTCAATGGGCCAAATATTCCTGGTGCGAGAGGATAGCCACGTCTATGCAAAAGATCACGATTGAGAGTATAATATGCTTTCCACGATGTAACCGGTAAACAGTAATTATCATTATCAAGTTGTTGCCGATAAATTCGTGCATTTAATATCTCTTCGTTCATTAAAACACCCTTGATAAAATCTTCCATGGTCTGGAATATAAGAACAACAAAAAAATAGAATATAGCAGTCAAATGTTTTAATAAAAATACAAGGAGACGTTACTTACTTGAAAATCAAAATTATCTGCGAATAAAGGAAGTACAGCAGGCGAGCACAAGTAAACATGCGTATCTATGAAATTGGTACTAATGTCAATTTCGCTATGATCTAAAAACCAATTTAACTCTAATTTTATCTTCTTCTCGTTGCTTTTTAATTTCTTATAGAATAAGACTTTGTTGTTAGCTTTGCTGGCTACCACGAGGGAAGTTTCTTCTTTTATGAATGAATCATTTGTACAACCAACATTTCTAAGTAGCATAGTCATAGCCGCACCTTTATCTTTTTTTGCTTTAGCGCAATGAATAGTCAAAGCACTCTGGAGGTTAACATTTAAAAACGCATCTCCTCTAATTAATATAAAATAGCCACGTATCAAGCCTTTTGTATCTATATCTCTGAGAGCATCGCCCAAAGATCTACATCCATCAGAAATTATTAAATTAATAGTAAGGTCTTTGCATTTCCTTGATTCGACATATTTCTTCAAGGTGTCGATGTAGCTGCTACAGTACAGAAATAATTCCTGTATCCTGGACCTCTTTAATGTTTCTATAAGATAATCGAATAAAGGTACATTCAAGATTGGCAATAAAATACTTGGGAGTGCATCCTGCATCGGAGTCAAAGCTGTTGTGAAGTCGTCGGCTAATACGACAGCATGCGAGACATCCTTTTTTCTCAATTCTGAATCCATAATGCATATGTTTATTTGACGATTTCGTGCCTCTCGTAAATCTGATTGATGTACTTTCAAAATTCACGACACGTATCAACAATGCAGAATGTGTATAAGAAAAACGGAATACACTTAACCTAACTTAAGAACCGAATTCTGCGGTGACCGAGGCGCTACCTAGTAGTACCCTCTGGTACCATCGTCGTTCCCAGTGAATATACGATAAAAGAGCAATAGCAGTATAAATATGCAGGAACGTTACGAAATACTGGGTCGAAAGGGGCTCCCGTGCAATCTCTTATAGTTTTACCGTTCGCTAAGGCTGCTGTGAAAAAAATCATATGTATGTCAGAGGTCATTTTTATATCGTAACAGAGAATTAAATATTTACGTGTGTATGCATACTCTTAAGTCAATTCAAATTTTTCAACTTTTTTCTGTCACTTTTTTCATTTAAACGTTTATAATATCCAATTTCAAGTCTCATTCATATCCAGTTCAAGTCTCATTGTGATTCGGTGAGTGTTAACATTTTCGCCCAGTAGATGACAGTTCGCTCGACGTATAAAATACTCAAGACTGTGTATGATTTAAAAATTTTATTCAATGACTTCTTTACATTAGTAAACTTAAATTTTCAATTTAATTTATATCATTGACTTTGTTGTGACGTTATATTTTGTTTACAGACAATAATATGAACATTATTTGGTAAGTAGCCGATGAAAAAGATTAAGTTCTTTTTACTAACCAATTAAATTGTTTCATGAAAAAAGTCCTTTGTCATGAGACTTTTTCAAGTGAAATACAGTACCATGCATGATGTGTGTGTATATATACGTATGCCTGATACATGCGTACGATTACTAGCGAAATTTTATTTGAAATTCGTCTAATTTTCTCCTGTCACGTTGATTTACCTTTATTTATTTAGTTCTCAATCTACTATCGCGTATTGAAAACGATAACATAACGAACAAACATATGACATACTAAGAAAGGAATAGATGTAGAGATATATGTGTAAAAGACGACGACAGTGGACAACAGCATGGTCGCTCTCATAACAGACTTTGGTGATACCGATCGCATTTGTGAATGAGGTTTTATCTTTACATCATGGGTTTACTCATTTTCTTGTAACCAATGTAACATTTATATTTTCGAAATATCAGTTGACTGTGATTTATTAAGAAATCGTTTATACATACATACGTCGAGAGTGTTTCGTATTATTTACGTTATAGCAATCAGAAAAAGTGTTATATAGAATGTTTTAAGTTTTAAAACCGTTCCTATTTTCGCGTAAAATGTTTATAATAATTTCATACCTGCTGTTTTTAATTGTAGTCATTTGATATCGACTATATCATAATAAGGACAAAGTGTGCGCGTTTATTATACTCAGTAAGTAAGCTTTCTGGATAACAGTTACTCATTCCGAACGAAGTGCTTGAATCGAAGTGGCTGCGGAAATATTCGAAAATATTAGAAGATTCTACGTATTTACCTAAGTTTTCTCGTATGTTCTCTATATTTCTAATATTTTCTCGATCTTCCGATAATACACGATTTTTGCTTTCTTTCGCTAAGTAACGATTCTAACTTTGAACAAACGGGAATGTCATAAATATAATTATATAGGAAAAAAAAAGAGAAAGAATGCAGCTTTTATCCTTTTCTTTCTTTAGAGTCTTCTTTTGCTATTATACATTCTCTATGGGTTGATTCATGTGACTTTCTTTGAATAGTATGATTCATCAAACATTATTTTTTAAAGGTACTTTTATACATCCTTGCAACAGCTAATAGAACTCATTTATCGAATCAAATAAGTATAAAGTAACCCAATATAAAATCTACTTGTATCATGAATTTATAATATTTATTTTTATTATATACGATATTACTAGTTATAATTAGAATAAATTTTATGCTAAGTAATAAGCTCTACCTTAAGCATAGTGTAACTTTGTTAAATCGTAGAAGGCGTATTAAATTACTTTGTGGTTTTCTATAATACGTATATACATATGTGTATATATATGTACCATATCTATAGATATACATACATAATTTCCTCATATAAGTTTTCCTCATTCTAGTATAGAAGAAATCTTTGTTCCTGTTGTACCTGTACTGCAGTAGCATTGTTAGTGAAGATACAATTTTGTAATGCTTCTTTTAAAGACCTGAAAAGAAATACAAGACAGCGATATAAAGTAAGCGATAACAAAGATAATTGTATAGTAAAATAATAAGTACGGAAGGTGTATGACTCTCAATAAATTAAGTAAAGGATATTTTGCAAAATTTAATGACTTTGCATTTTGATATTTTAAAGTTTTTCAGACTTCTACAAGAATAATGGGACGTTACACTGGAAAGAAATGTCGTCTTTTGACAATGTTGTGGCTCACAGCACTTTTTTTTTTGGTGGAAATAGTCGTTGGTTATGTAACCAATTCGATGGCTTTGATAGCGGATAGTTTTCATATGTTATCGGACGTAGCTGCATTAGTTGTTGCATTTCTCTCTGTGAAGGTAAGAGTTAATAACAAAGTATGACTTGGGATCTTTATATTTTCATTAAAACTTTATAAAAATATTTTCTTAGATTTTGCATGTTATTTTAATATGTATTAAGATTTTACTATTAACCTTATTTCTCATAATTTTACATTCTTTATTTCAGATGTCACCGAAAAAATGGTCCAAGAACACTTTTGGATGGGCTAGAGCCGAAGTTTTAGGTGCTCTAGTAAATGCAGTTTTCTTAGTAGCCTTGTGCTTTAGCATTACCGTGGAGGCATGCAAAAGGTTCATAGAAGTAGAAGAGATACACGAAGCTAAACTTCTTGTGGCTGTGGGTGCACTTGGTCTATTTGTGAATTTGATAGGTTTATGCTTATTTCATGGTAACTATCCTGATATTTTATGCTCTAAAAAAATTTCAGTAAAATCAGGGCATTGATATATTTTGATTATTGCGCATCAAAAATTATTGTCCATGCAAAAAAAATGAAAAGATAACACAAAAAGAGAATAATAAGTGACATAACAAATTTATATTGTAAATCTTTTTTATATAAGTTTCTTTTCATATAGTAAAACAATATCAATATTTATGAAAAGAAATATCAAGTCTCATCATAGAAGATAAAAGTATTTGTATAATATACTTTGTATGTGATCTTCAAAATAAGCATTAATGCTTTACTTATTTCTCAATTTGTTGAATAGCTATTAATTAAGACATATTCGCAAATTGTATAGGTGTGTCAGGGGGAAAAGAAATCATCGATAATTCTTTGAAGGGAGTTAGACCGTCAAGTCTGCAAACGGAAAATAATCTTGAACGTTACACTTCCCAATTGTCATATGCTGTTCCTTCTACATCCGATGTAGGTCAGACAATTCATTATAGTACTCTGAATTGTAGATTGAGAAAAGCAGTACATATGTTGAGACTAGTGAAGTACAATAGAAAGGATGGATATTGTATAGTAATACTTTTTCGTATACTTTCGTAAGAATTCTTGAATAATACCACAGATTAATTATACCTGTGTGTTGCTGTTTGAATTTATTGAGTCACTTATTATTCACAACACTTTTATTATTTATCATTGAAGATAATCAAACAATATCAAAAAGTTTGTGTCCTGCTTTTAGCTTTACCCCCTGTCTTTCTTTCTTTCTTTACTGCATTTTTGTTTTGTTTAGAACAATCGCTACACTTTATAAAGCAGTACCATGTTCCTTTGTTCGTTGAATGAAAAACAAATTCATTTAATATTCATTTAATATTTTGTTATAATTACAGAACATGGAGGTTCTCATGATCATTCGCATGGTATATCACGCAGTCATAACAGACTAAGCACATTAGTGGGTACAGACGACAATGAAAATGACAACGCTTACAGACCTCCAACAGCACAAGCAAAGAGAACTCACGGTCATACCCATGATGCGAGTCAAATGAACATGCGTGGCGTATTTCTTCATGTACTGTCCGATGCATTGGGCTCTGTTATCGTGATTGCTTCGGCTTTGATAGTGTGGCTTACAAAATGGCAGTACAGGTAATGTTTCTCATAGATCAGTCGTTTTCAATTATCATCGTCATTTTCATTTTGTTTATATTTTTCTAGTATCTGTAGCATCCTACAATAGCGATGAGAACGAGTAGATTTCATTTGCCGTACGATATGTTCATTAATAATATTATCATTATGATATTATGATACTTCATACTAATGTCTATGTCAGATGTAGTTATTATGTCATTCTTCGTAGATTTTACATCGATCCAGCATTATCGCTTTTATTGGTCATCCTCATTCTACGCTCCGTCTGGCCACTATTTCGGGAGTCGGCACTGATTCTTTTACAAACGGTTCCGACGCATATTCAGGTATATATATATATATAAAAATATGTAACATGTAAAGTCATAACGATATTCTTCCTTGTTAATTTTAATACGACTTTATACATTACATGTAATTTCTTGTTAGGTCGATGCGATACAACAGCGTTTACTGGAAAATGTCGATGGTGTGTTAGCTGTACATGAGTTTCATGTATGGCAACTAGCTGGAGATCGCATTATAGCTTCTGCGCACATCAGGTGTAGAAATCTCTCAGAATATATGAAAATTGCTGAACAAGTTAAAGAATTTTTCCATAACGAGGGAATACATTCTACTACGATACAACCAGAATTTATCGACGTAAGTATCAGTATTTGTTCGGCTCTGTTTCGTCATAAGTAAAATTGATAAGCTTCAAAGAATAATGGAAAATCAATCACTTTTTTTGTAGTATCAATCAAATAGCGAAATTAAAGATACACCAACGGAAGATTGTGTACTGGATTGTCCAAAGACTGATAAACCTTGTAATCACGCTACTTGCTGTGGTCCCTCTAAACAGGTACGTGTTTTATCATTTCATAGATTTTTTATGCAAATATACTTTAAATTCCACATACTGAAATCCTGCAGTATTACCTGAAGAGAAGCACCTCTCCCAATACTTCTTATTCAAAGTCTAAGTGCCTTGGGCGATGCTTAGAAGCGATAAAATCAGATTCCGATACGATCATAGGTAAATTGGTGTTGCGTATAGGAAAATTATGCGAGAGTTTTAGATTATTTTATACGTAAGAAATACAACATTTAGAAAAATCGATTTTTGTGTTGGAATATGGAAAGATGTGTATTTTCATGATCATAAAAAGATGACTTTGTTTCTCCTCGATGGTTAAAATTTGGAGGAATAACATGACGTTCCGGTAATAAGTAAAGTTAATCTTTATCATTCCTTTAACGGCATCGATTTAAATTCACAGGGTCGTGAATCTCCTTCACCTGGAGAAACACCGTATATGTGCAGGCAACGTAACAGCTTGGCACGCTCGACTACTTCTATAGGAGGAACAAAGCAGCAGGAAGTGAACGAGATGGAGCGAGGACATTTACTTTCTCTATCTGGTTCTCATCATTCCATCCAACTTCCGCATTCTCACATCAACACACCGACAGTTTGAGCTCTTCTTCGATAACCGCTCGCCTACCTCTATAGCCGATTGCGCAACATAAAGAAATGCTATTGTACAAACGTAATAAATCGATAATGTGACTGTGCACTTCTTTCGTTACTATCGTAGTTAACAGTGGCATATAATTCCAATTTAACGTACGTCGTTATCGAAAAAGGTATAATTATATCGCAAGGATCGGTTATGATTAAGATCAGTTTGTTATACGTAACAGCATAGAAAACGATATAATATTGTATAGAAATGTATATTATTTTATTTGAGATTTAATCGAAAAAAAGTTCTTTTCCGTGAGTCACTGATTTTATTGTTGATTTTATTGTTAACGAAATGGCAAAGATTTAACGTTCGAATGCCAAAGGCATATTAATACCAAATGAAATACATTATACGTCAAAAAAAGGCGTACTAATTGCAAATAAGTCCTAGTTGCCTTGGAAACTATTTATATGTCTGTACATATTCGATTAACGGTTTTACGATGCAAGATTTTATGAACAATGCTTAATTCGTGCAAAATGATTATACTTTAAAATTTACAAAACAGAAAACTAACTAGTATATAGCGCTACTCCATAGCAGTATTTGTGTATTAAGTATATATATATATATATTTGTATGAACTATAAATGGTAACATTTGTATGAACTTGTGCGTTAAAATGCACTATTTATATCGAATATTTGTAATTTAAATTATGTCTCATAAAGTTCTGTAAAATAATATAATTAAACTCAATAGCCGTTCTCCCGTGTCTATATGTTTAAGTTATTCATTGATCATCGGTAAAGCAAAAGATTAACATAATATCCGCGTTTCGTCGTCTTTCATGTTTTGCGAATACGTTTACGTCACACAAGCGATTTATAGATGGATCAAGCATTTTTTAACCGCATCATTAAATTAATATTTAAGTTGTTCATTGATTTTGACGAGCGTCTTTGCGAATCTAGTGAAAAAGAGTCAAGATGTTTTGTATTTTCGACAAACTCCTATATACCGGATACCATGGAAAACTTCAATTCAAACGTTAGAATCGCACAACGAAGCTAATTTTGTATGAACTATGTTTCGTAAACTGCCACGTCTACCGAACGCATTGAAAAATGTATATACGTATATTACAATAAAATTCATAAACGTCATCGATACTTTCTTGTTATGCTCTTATATCGAGTAACGAGTTTACACGGCGATAAAAGAGAATAATCACGGCAAGAATCTACGATCTTATCTAAGTTCATTGAACCAACGCGTTCGGTTTTGAGCTTGTCTCTCTCGCATCGAGATAAGCGAATATAAATTTGAATTTCCCGCGCAACGTCGTTGAACGAAGGACCGAAAGCGTGCGCTGCAGGTATCGAGACCGCGTCGGTAAAGTAGAGTGCTCGAGCAGATAGCGCGCGGGTAACAGAAGCGAAACGAGGAGGTACGAGAAGGATGGATCAGTGTCTCACTAGCAACGGGGAAGGTCGGCTCGTGGTCGTGCGAGATGCACGCGAACGTATAAAAGTCACGACGCACGTACGTGTCGCGCGAACGAGGCAACGCGTGTACGCTCGCGCGCGCATACATACACACAAGCTATAAGGTGCGTGAAAGAGTGCACGAGTAGTATATATTCGCGGAAAACTCGAGCGACGCGTGTATGCGGAATAAAATAAAAGAAAGATAAAAAGAGAAGTCGCGTCGGAGTGAGAGAGAGAGAGAGAGAGAGAGAGAGAAGTGTTGCCGATTTTGAGGTTTGGCATAATGCGCTACGGGGAAAGTATACGTCGATGTGAGGTATAATAGAAAAATGTCGCTGCGATTGTCGACGACGGTACGCTTGGCCCAAAGGAATCTTCTGACAAACAGGTGAAGATGGAAGATGATGCTGACATCAGGGAGCAACTCTTTCATAATACCGTGCGAGAGAATATCGTGAGTAAAACTTCTCGCTCGTCCTTAAAAGTCTCATCGAAAATCGTATCGATCCCTAACCACCGCCCCACGGCGAGAAGGCCAATGCTCGCGGAGTGTCGATGGGTACGAAACGGAGCGACGCGACGCGACGCAATTCAATGCGACGCATTCCTACTACCACGAACGGGGACGCGAACGTAAACGCGAACGGCGAGGGGGTTGGAAAGAGGCGAATCACTGCCACTTTCCTCTTCTGCTGTTCTAGCCTTTAAATTACTTCCCTTCTGTTTTTTCTCTCCTTAGCTCTCTTGATAGGAGAATCGTGCGCGTAAGAAATAAGAAAAACGGTTATCTTTCGACTATCACGACGTCTCTCTAAAAAAAAAAAATAAAAAAATAAAAGAACCTAACGACAGTCCTGATTTATTTATTTTCTCTTTCTCTCGTGTTGGAGCAGGGAAAAATATTTCTTACTTTAGTCCGTGGAATTTGTTGTTACGACTAAACAAAAAGAGTATGTGGTTGCGATCGTGAGACGTCTATCGGATGGGAATTGTCAAGAAATTAAGTAATGCGCGTTAAATTTGACAAACGTCACGAATCTTGAGTTATCTATGTTACTTTATGTCAAAATTGCCGAAAAAGATCGTAGGAAACTTCGAAATTCATTAACCACTCCCTGCGTTGGAAAGAAAGCAATAAATTCGTTATGCTGAAAATACGCGAAGAGATTTCGAGCTTTATCTGATACAAGTTCGTTTCGAAAGATAAAGGAAGCGACAACAACCGAAACGAGGAAAGCGAAATACGCGTTTTTTAATCGTGTATCTCGATCATCGATCATCGATCATCCCCACATCCATCAATCCCGCGTGATCCGAGTCACGATTGTTAAATTCCTACAAGTTAATTTCTCAATCTCGATCGTTTCTTCGATTTCTGTATCTGAATATTTTCTTCTCTTCCTTAATACTCGAAAAAAGGTGCGTACGCGAGAAATTGCTTGTATTCCCCGATCCTCTTCTACCTGGTGGTATGGAGTCCAATATAATAACGGTCTTGTAGAGTACGAAATAACAGGTGGAGGATTTTTACGTTTAACGGTACGGTCGATCACCGCTCGCCGAGCCTTACGAATAGCCACGATGTAGTTTATTTTTGAAACGACGTGAACGTTTTCAATTACTTTCGACCTATCTCTTTATACGCGAGAAGAACGCTCGTGCTTACTTAAAAAATGTTTAAGAATTTTTCAGTATAAAGATGCGGGCGATAAAGTTAACTGGGATACCCTATGTCAATGTTTTTCAACCTTTTTTATCTCACGGCACACTTGAACCTATAGTTGAATCTCTGTGGCACACTTAATTTTATTACGAGCATTTGAATTTTTTTTTTTTTTTTAAATAATTTCATTAACTCATCTGTAGCAGCATTTTGCTAAGACTGCCCATAGACGCGTATCGCGGACACTTTTTTGGTAATAGAAAAGAATCTAAAATCGGTGGAATGTATAAAGACACATTTTAATCGATCTCTGATCTAACTTGTAGCGATTTATTCCAATTGTATCTGATTCGATTAATTTATTCATAAATTTAAGAAAATCAAGGTATAAAAATGTAATTTTGTTTCAATCACAGAGAAAGAATGAACGAAGTATCTATATTTACATAAACTTAGATATGTTTAACAGTATGTAAATGTTTAACAGTATGTAAATATTTAAAATGATCGATACACGATAGCTTCTTGATACATCGATTCCTTTCTGATCTTCTCTCCCTAAAGTTTATGAAATTGTCTACCTGTTGCCTTCATGTTGACCAATGAATCTCGTTGGTAAAATAACGAGTAAAACATAATTTATACACTCCGCCGGAATATTCCATCATTCATAATGTGGTCCAGGCAAATTTCGCGGAATATTCCACCGTTTGATGCAGACGGGTTAACACTAGGTTTACGGACCATTTACAATTGTAAAATGCACGGGTATTCAGAGAGATAGGTACACGACATACAGAATTTCAGAATTATAAGCAAGAGAAGAAAATCAATGTGGGTATATGTTCGTATCATTCCAATAACAAAAGTTAGCGAAAATTACTAGAAAAAAAGTAGTAATAGTTTCTGTAATTTTATTTCTCAAATCTGAAACCCGTGAAATTGACGGATCCCGTAAATCTAGGGTTAATAATGATCTCTAATTGTTTTCGCGGCATACTTAAGATCCTTTCACGGTACACCGGTTGAAAATCTCTGCCCTACGTAGATGAGGTCGATTCTATCCGTAAGACGAAGAAAAAGAGAGAACGAAGGTTTATTATTCGCTTACACGCTGCCTCGGTACTTTCTCAAGGCGATGCTGTTGACCACCGAGCATTTCTTTCCTCGATCAAAGACCGGTTTTTCTTTTCGCATTCCTAACTCGATAAGAGACCGGCGAAACAGCTTGCAGTGGAATTGCCGACTTACAGGAATGATAAAGGAAAAGGACGAAACCGGCCCGACGAGATAGGGATAAGAAAGAAGAAGTCGCAATTTTAAATTATGCTTTTAGATTTCCTATGCATCGCTGTATTTCATACGCGTGTATCTATTATCACTTTTAATGGTTGTTAATTCATATTTTCGAGCGATACTCTTATCGACGTTCTTTTAATACTTCATTGGCCTGCAACGCGTTAACGCGTTTCGTCGTATGCGAATGCGTAAGCAATTTAATTTATTATTCTAAATAAATATAATCTAATATCACTCATGGTTGTTAATTAATATTTTCGAGCAATACTCTTATCGACGTTCTTTTAATACTTCATTGGCCTGCAACGCGTTAACGCGTTTCGTCGTATGCGAATGCGTAAGCAATTGAATTTATTATTCTAGATAAATATAATTTAACATCACTCTATCCAAATTAACTAATGGCGTGATATATTTTTAAAACCAAAGTAAATATATATATATATATATACACATCTTATATAAAATGATTTACTATAAATTTTACCGGGCATACACTTAAAATTTCTTCCGAAAGGAGCCGGTCGGTTAAGTATTAATATTTTCTGCATAGTCTCGATAGACGTATCATCGTCGGTATTACAACGTCCGCCATTTTTAACGATTCATAGTATCTTGCTTTTTTCTTATTTTGTCCAGTCGCGTAACGAGATTAAATTTCACACCAAACGCAATGGCATCGGAGCTGATGATAGACACGCTCGAGAGCGCCTCTCTCTCTCTCTCTCTCCCCTCTCTCCCTCTTCCTCCTATCCCTCGCTCGAGATGCGGTTTCAAACGGAACAAACAAAGTTCTCGCGAGCGAGCGTCCGAAAAAAGCAATCACGGTGTTCGGCGATCGCCAACGTAACGTTCATAGAAATCAAGATGTTTACCGTCATCGATCCTGTCGTATGGGAACAGACCGATAATTGTTTTGATTGCTGTCGTTCTATATCTTGATTCGAGTCTGTTGCGGCACGCTCGAGAACGTGTCAACGTTGATACGAGATACTCCGATACGAGAGGCGCGCGGGCACGCACGCGTGCTAAGCTCAACAATAAGATATTTCTGTCGAGGAAAGCCCGAAGAAGCGTCTTTCCGTTTTATTTTACGATACGCGCGAGAATACGGTCTACGTATCGTTCTTAGTCTCTTTCTCAATATTTTCGTTGATAAGAGAGGACGATTCCGGACGTAGGATATACATGTACCTACATTGTATCGGATTGTTCAGAATTTTCGTGCCAATTCTCCATATACCTAAGTATATATGGGAAAAGATTAATATATATAAATATCGATGCTAAAATCGTCTTAGTTTTGTGTATATACTATTTTTAAAAAAAACTTTGTTTAAGTAAATTGATTTTTGTCTCTGAATTTTTCTTAAAAACCGACAAGAATTTTCCGAACAACCCAATTTTTGTAAGACACATGGACACGGTAGCGTAAATTTGTTATGATCGATCGTAAAAGTCGATCGCTCGATAGATACTACAGAATCGAAGCATTATTTCCACGGATTTGTTCGAAATCGGGCGTATCGATCGACGAATATCGGACTCCACTCGATGAAATCGATAACGCGTCCGAGCGACACGATTCTCCGGAGAAGAATCAAGACCGTCTCGAGATGGCTCGGTGGTGGTAGAGGAAAGGTCTCTTTTATATAAAGCCAAAGTCCTCAAAATTGTAAATACGTTCTCGTGTTTGCTTCGATAATCATCGGAGCTAATCAGAAAACGAGGTTGAGGGAAAATAATCTGGTCGCGTCGGTTGTTCCACGTGTTCGTCTGATTTCTTTAGACATCTTTAAAAACAAAAAGAAACGAAAAAATAACACGTTACCGGACTTTTATCTATCGTATAAAAATATTCAAAGAGAAACGTCAGTGTCGCCATATTTAATCCGTTTATCAACGTCTATGCGCGTGACGCGTACCACGAGATCAAGGGAATTCTCACGAACGTACGCTAATTGATGACGAAACGAAGGTAGATAGGATAATTATTGTCTAGCCTTATCGTTTCGTCTTATCGTATTGCTTCTGCCTACAAAGCGTTGTCGCTTACGCACAATGTACACATACTTACGTAGAAACGTGTCGTGTAGTATCGACCGTGAAACGCGACAGGATTCGAATTTGTTTTTCCTTCT
>JAIFRP010004408.1:1011568-1023850 GCA_032403825.1 Odynerus spinipes
GAGAGAGAGAGAGAGAGAGAAAATGAGACGATAGCACAGACTAATTTAAGTTCAAGAATATTCGTTCGCGTATACGCAATATCTTCCGCCGCGAATAAAAAGATACAAAACTTTTAACATTAATTATTATACATTTGCTAATGTTTATTACGAATATCCTATCTGTGTTGGACATTTTCATTCCCACGACGACTCCAGAAAAAAGATTGGAATCAAAAGGTTCCGTACTCTCCTTTCGAAATAGAGAATATTTTTTATTACTTATTCCACAGGCGTAAAAAAGAAGGTAAAAAGCTGTAGCATTTTTTATTTCTAACACTACTTATATATAAGAAAAAGAGAGAGAGAGAGNGAGAGAGAGAGAGATAGAAAGAGAGAAACGAGCGAGGTGCCTCATACGTTCGTAAATAGAGGAGGACGATGCTCGTGCAAAATCGTCGAAAGTACGCGCATCCTGATCCTGTCCGGGTTCTCGCACCAGCCTCTCCTCCAGCTCGGAAAAAGAAGGGCTCCTCTCGTGCATGCTTAAAAAATTGCCTGCTCTCGCTCTTCAAGCTCGATGCCTCCTCGCACTCGCGCCGCTAGCCCCAAGGATGGGGTTGACGTCCCCTCCTTTCTTTTCTACCTCTTTCTCGTTTTCTCCTTCTTCCCTCTTTGCAAGTGCATACTCCGAGTCCTGCGACTTACGATAAATCACGTTCCGCCGCTGCGTCCTCGCTAGGAACAAAAGAAAAAACCGAGGGTGAAAACGTGGGAGGGAGGGAGGGAGCGAACGCGCACCCCCCATGCTCTACCGCCGTGCTTCTTATTTATTTTTATCAAAGATACACCGCAAAAAGTACGTAGAAGGTAAGAAAGGCGAACGGTGGACGTCGGAGGTCTCGAATCAGTGGCGTTTCTCCTTTTTTTTTTGTTCTTCTTCTTTTACGACGGCGACGACGACGACGACGACGCCATTTCGGCGTAAAAATATATTTCGAGTTTTTCCATTATTTCGGACTTATCGCCTTATGCTTTTACCGAGCGTCAGCCACTCGCTTATCGACATCCGGCTTACGAGATTGAATCCAACAAATGCGTCTGCGACAGATAGCAAAGTAATGCGTACAAAGAAAAACGGATATGACGAGATGGGAGACATTCGATAATGTTTTCCCAATGCGAAACGTTCGTCTTCATTTTGGTTATTGTATGCTACTAATCCATTTCATCTTTAAATATTTTATTTTACGCGTACAATAATACCGGTGTCGTTATACAAGGAAAACGTGTGGGAGAATAGAAAAAAAAGCGACATAGTCCACTTACGAATTGAGTAACCTCCGTCTTTTCGAAGTCGGTTAAAAAAGAGGGAATAGTTTTACTCTTAAAACGTAAAAGCGCGCGTGCTCGCAGCAAGTAGTATGAAAAACCGTCACCGTCCAAAGGGAGACTCTCGCTCGGCGTAGGCATTAGCAGGAGATGAAACTAACTTGTTCGGAAAGTATAATGCTATTAGTCGAGGCGCGCACTGTATTAAGTTATCCGGAAGTAGGTCGTCGTCATCGCGACGTTAAAATTTTCACGGACGGCCCATCGATACGCTCTACATTCTTTTTTCGTATACTTAACATAAGCGTTCTTTCAAACTCGTATACAAAAATTTATACGCTCATGCATATACACTCGAGAGTTTTTATACCGTGGATAAAACATTTTTTTTTTAAATCGTGTAAAACGAGTCTCGGGTGTGGTTAGAATTTTTTGTACGCCACGAGAATAGAGAGAGAGAGAGAGAGAGAGAGAGAGAAAAGAGAAAGAGAAATATCGAAAGGCTATTGCATTAACGAAAGATCCAGGACCAGATGAATTTTTCCGAAAACCGCCCGCATTTGTTCTCCCTCTTTCTTTCTCTTGCGCGTGAACGCACGCGCAGATGGCAGGGAATTTACCAAACGTCTCACCGTTATTACGTAGACTCTTTCGGAGTCTTTCAGACGGTCTCGTATTATCAGAGTGGTTTTCTTCAAGAAAGCAGGAAAAACAACGGGAGAGGAGGCTCTGCCTTCGTTCTCCTTCTCTCGGTATTTCTACTTTTCTTCCGCTGCATGCGGTAAGAAGAAGATTCCGCGAGAGAGAAAGAGAGAGAGAGAGAGAGAGAGAGAGAGAGAGAGAGAGAGTGGGTGAGTGAGAGGGAGGTGAAAATCGAGAGATGATCTCGCTCTCCTGAGTCTATTTGCGCGGACAAATGTTTGCAATAAACTGGCGGCAGCGTAGTAATTTTCCTGCGCCACGCGCCTTCGGCCATAGACAAAAGAGTTATTGTCTAGCACTGCCGCCCTATGGCCTATGGGGGATTGTTCGTCTATGAAGGGGGAGAGGCGAGTAGTCGAGCCGTAGGCTTGCGCTCGCGAGTGCACGCACGGACCGCGGACTTTTTCTCGAGACACCGCATACAGTGATTATCGTTCGCGCGAGATACAGATTATAGTTCTATGGTCTACGGTCTGAGAGGAAAGAATACATTGCAGGCAGCTTCGGAGAAATTTTAAGAACGACTCCCACCCTCCGTGTCTTCCGTGAGTTTATCGTTCTCGAAGATCAACGAGAAATCGTTTTTCTCTATAGAAAGATGTCAAATGCGAAATTTCACGAGACGAATATCGCGACAATGATTTTTCTAAGGAGTTCAATATGAATTTGTTATTATACCGTTGATATTATGTTGAAATATATGATTATGATATTTATTGAATATTATGATATTATGTTGAAAAACTACCATAGATAAGTTGAATCGTATAATCAAGTTTAACGCATTAAATATCATGGGGGTTCCCGGATGATCCCCGTGACGCTACCGATATACTGACTGTCGGTCACCGGTGACCGCTATGCCGCTCAACGTGTTAAACGGATCTATGAAGAAATTTCCACGACGGATAAAAGAAGGAGTATAGGGAAATGACTAAGCTTTCCTACACGAGACAGTGATAGAGATAGCGAACGAAAAGAGGTGGACGAGCACAGAATGAGAGCGTGTTCGCGTACAGGCGTGCACGGAAGCGCGCACACGAGCGAACAGGACAGCCAGTAGCTCGCTCCGCTGCGTAGGTGAAATTAAACCGCAGGAGCGTGTCGTGCCGCGGGAATTTCGCTCCGTATCAAAATTAAAGTCACGTATGTGTCCTCGACGAGTAGACTCGAGTAGCCGCGAGTAGCCGAAGAAGAGACGATCGTCAAATTCAAAGAGAGTAAGTACGATTAATGCCCGATAGGCGCCGGCTGCGAATTGCGAGAGTGCGAGCGAGTTGAAGAAAGGAAGAAGGGGAGCGCAGGACGGAGGGTCGCAGGCTCGCTTCTTCGCGTTCGAGGGGTCGCTTCTTCGCGAAGTGATTCGAACGCATCGGAGTGCGCCATATCAAAATTAAAGTCACGCCTCTGGCTCCTTGATAAAGAAACTTGAGAAGCAAAAACTGAGAGCAGCTGGGCTCGAGCTACATAGCGAATTGAACGTTTATTTTATTTTTTTTCTTCTTCTCTTTTCTTCGAGTTAAATCCTTGCTCTCGATCGTACTCGATCTACACTCCGTTGCATAACTTCAGCACCACCTACTTTTTGAGACGTTTTGAAGTTTGGGGTAAGAATTTAACAAAAATAAATTGTAATGAAATTTATTTAAAGTTCATTGCTCGTCATACCCTTTAAGCTTATACAAATGATTTTTTAATATTCCTACCCCGAAGCTCGAATCAACTAAAAATATAGGTGCTGCTAAAGTTATGCAACAGAGTGTATTTGTAATTAAGAAATACGCGGAGATATTTAATTCGAGAGGTATAGGCAATATGCATATGTATGTAACGTTACAGAGAAGTTAGTAGTAATAGTTAGTTACGAAAAAAGTTGTCCGTGAAAGTTATAACTAAATGGCGATAAAAAAAAGAAGACTACGTTCCTCTGCAGAGGAGATAGTATTATAACGACGAAGTCAATGGCCCTTGGAAAGCGACGAAAGTGATTTAACGCGATTATACGGAAACATGAGTGTACGAGCGTAGGTAGTCGCAGGATGTGCCACGCCGCTCCGATAATATTCTGCTCGTAAAGAAGTTCAGACGAGGAGCATCGATGTAAATTTCAATGAAACTCTATGAAATTGCATATTTTTCCGCGATCGGTTCTCTCGACGCACCTTTTTTTCTTTTATAATTTTTTAGATGCAGAACCTTTTTTAAAAATTACATTACAAGTATCCCAGAATTACAAAAAATTAGCATACGTAGGCATATAAAAAAACGTTATTACACACGACCGACAAACGAGCAACTAAAACGAATCTTTTATAAAAATATACATAGGTTCGTTTGCACTTACGTTAAAAAAATGACAAAAAAACGAAAAGTAATTCAAGTGGCCGACGCTCGTCGTGCTTTACAGACTCATTTGAAATCTCTTCATTCCTGTACAGTCGGTAGAAATGTGTGTTCCCGCATAAATAAATACGTACCTACGTACGTGTGTATACATATATTTTAGCAAACTATTTGTAAATAGAATCGTGAGAAGGTCTCTTTGGGGGTCGAGTACGACGTACGACGGGTGAATCTTTCCTCTTGTTTTTTATTTAGGCGGTACGAGGTAGCCCTAATTGGCCGAGAAAGGGAGCAAGAAAGAGAAAGAGAGAGAGAGAGAGAGAGAGAGAGGAAAGGGGGCGTAGAAAGAGAAGAAAAAAGAAAAGGGTCGACGTTTCGGAATTGTTTGCGAAGGGTCTCGCGAAAGGGTGCGAAGGGCTAGGAAAAGGGGTGCGCGGGAGAGTCGAGAAACCTTTTCCACGTTCGCATGCGAAGAGCACCTGCTTCCTATCCGTATCTAAACGCATGATCGCGCGTGTTCCATCAAGGTCGTCCTTCCTTTTTCCCCCGCTTTCTCGGGAGCGACGCGAAGGGACGCGTTCTCTACCTAGTTCCTTCGGTTTCATCTTATGTTAGCGAAACTCGCGTCGAGCGTCTTTTCTGCCGAGACACGCGACAAGAGACGGAGGATATAGGTAGTAGAAAAATGGAAAAAGAAACGGAGCATTCTTGAGAATCATTCGTTCGAAGGACTTTCGCTTGCTATTTTTTAACGTTGCTTTAAATAACAAGAAATATTTGATCGTGTCGTACGAAATGTCGGATTTTGATACGAAAAGTTTATGTAAGATTTATATTATTCATTAGAAAATATCTTTTGTGAATGCAGCTTTTCCGAAATATCAAATAATCTCTAATAAAATAATAACAACCGAAAAATTCAACGCTCGAATATCGAATGAACACAATTTCGTGTGACACGACCTAATACGATATCCTCGGTACGTATCGAGAATTATCTACCAATTCTATGTAGTTATTACCTTTCGAGCATACGTATCATCGAAATTATTCGTAGAACACGTCTTCGCTATATCTATGTATATTCGGCAATTTCGATCGTCGGGCGATGGAAGTAAGTCACGCGATTCCGCATTCTGCCTGGAAGAAGAAACAGAGCAGTGTTTTTCAACCTTTTTTATCTGACGGTATATTCGAAGCAATAGTTAAACTTTCGCGACACACTTAAATTATAATAATTTTAACACGTACGTTTATCGTGCTTTGAGATTCCTTCGAAAATAATTTACTTGATTATCTTTAAAAATTCTCGTGGTAAACACCTAAGCTTCCTCTCACGGCGCACCGGTTGAAAATCACTGGAATAGACGAAAGTACATTTTCGCGGGACGAGCGTGAGGGAATCGAGCGCATAATAAAAATGGAGCCGCTTCGGTGCACGCGGCGACGGAACGAAGGAGCGAAGGAACGTTCGCGCGTCGTTATTATCGACTCGTGAATCACCGACGGCCTCGTGCAGACTATTACGTCATAAAGCAATCGTGAACTCGTTCGGCGAGTGAGAGACTCGATTTTAAAGATGATTCAATCGCGATTATCTTCCATATATGTTACGTTCGCGATAGTATCGACGTTGTTACACGCGAAGAAACGTCTTTGAAAAACCGAGAAAGGAGTTTCCTCTTTTACAAAATACGCGGATTAAATAAAAAATAAAAAATTAAGAACACGTAAATGAAATTACAAATACGATTTTAATCGACCGAATTTTCCGTTTTCAGGTGCGGTATCGTCGATTTCGGACAATCGAGTCGGCTAATAAAGATGGAGTACAATAGCGGCTGAAGGAGCACACCGAGGTAACGAAGTAAAGCTATAAACGCGATTAAAACTCGTGGTATAATAAAACAAATGTATAGTGTGTACGTAGGATGTTCAGAAAGTTCCCGGAAAGTTATTATTATACGTAAACAAGATGCTGTGCTTACAATTAATTAACGATGAGATATTTTACCACCCCCTCCTTATAATCCAAATTTAGCTCCATAAAAATTCTTTTATTCCCAAAAAATCAAAAAACACATTAAAGTCATTTCCCAGGAACTTTTTGAACGTCCCTCGTATAATACTTCAGGGTCAACGATAGTATCGCTTCTGCGAACTCTAGGTACGTGCTACGTGCAAGTACGTAGATCCAACATAGTTAAGTGCCTACGTACACGGTACGCTCGTCTCGTTCGTCTTCCTTTCCTGCGAATGGTAGTCCACGGACCAGTTTTTATACGAGCTACATACGTTTTTACATTGGCTTTGCGCTCTACTCCGTCCTCGGCTAAAGTTACTCTTCCTCCGAAATATTCGACGTTCCACCGCTCTAGCCTGATCTACTTTCGTTTCTTCCACCCTCTCGCGTTAGACCGAAACGATTTATAGTACCTACTTAGGTACCTTCTCGTGGAGTTTGTTTACTAGCTAGACGATTCGAGGACGCGAGCGATGGGATAGTTTTTACCCGGGGAGAGAGAAAAGAGAATTGATATTTTACGGTGAGAGAATGTATGTCACTGGCGTCGTTGTCGTCGTCGTCGTTTTCGACGGGCCGACTCCGAATTCGTGGAGGATCGTACGCGCGTAGTAGAATAAATAAAGGTGGAAGTAATTACTAAGCGTAGAACGCGCTTACCGTGTAACGAGAAAGTAACGAAGCACGACGTCGACCGAGCTCGGCTCTACTCGCCACTATTCGCCACTATTCGCCGGCATTCGAGGTTATTCGAGGTTATTCGGCGCTATTCGGCGCTAGCCGGCATACGCGAGGGGACGTTCCCCCATTCGTTTGGTCCTTCGGTGTCTGGAATACGTTTTGCCGATCTTGCGATTTCTTTAAAAAGAAATTCTTCTCGCGAGTCCGAACGATACTTTAATGAATTAAATTAGCTTGAATTTGAATTAATTTATCTTGAAAATATATTAATCATTGTTTTTAGAGGCGAACACTGTTTGAAGTCTGAAACTTTAATTTTGTGGAGAGGGTGTCTCATTTAACTTGAGTACCTATCTTTAATATCTATCTCGATTATTCTTTATAATACAAACAAATGTCAAAAGAATAAAATATTGAGTTCGAACGGACAAACGTGATAAGACCAAAAAAATTTTGCATTCATTTTTTGGAGATTTCAACATCGTCGTGTTTACATGACTATCATAGTATCATAGCTCGTTAAACTTGTCATAAAATTGGCTATCATATAGTAGCGACAAACATATGTAATCCCATTAAAAGAACGGCGATGATCTAGAAATGTTGAAAAAAATGATTTCGACATGCATAGGTACGTGGTCGGATAAACTAAGACAGAAGACGTACATCTTTCGTTCTTGGCGACTCTCGAGTCGAGGCCCACAAGTAGGATTCGGTAAGCCGGGTAAGCAAAGTCGAGCGAAAGAGGAGAACTCGTGAGCCTGTCGAATAGGACTCGTCGGTGTTGGAACGTACAACGGACACGTTCTGCGTCCTCTTCGTTCCGTAGGAACCCGTCACCCTCCCCCCGACCCCCTCTCATCATCATCACCGTATACCTTCCGTCAGCGTCGTCAGCGTTACGATTGCGTGCAAAGAATGTTTTCATCCCTTTTCGCTTTTACTCGCTTCTTGCACGGTAAAGCTAATTGCATCGCCTCTTTTCGCTCGCCCTGCCCGACGAACTCGACGAACTCGACGAGCTCGACGAGGTCGACGATCAAACGCGTTTCTACCGACGATGCTTTCGGAACTATTCTAAATACGTTTAGATGTGTTTGAACGGGTTCGCGATAAGAGTTCGGCTTCCAACGTCGAGTGCGATTTATTATCGAATTCGTAAAGTTTTTATTAATCAGCAGGCACGAGATGATTGATCGACAAGCAAAAATATTTCGAATGAGCTGTACTCGAATTTTTTTTTTGTAGGAATTACCAAAAAGAAGGTTTTCTGCCAATTTTCAAAAACGATTTCTTGATATACAGAACTTGGTCTTGAGAATTACCTGTTTTTCAAATGTGTTTTTGTTCGAATAGATAAACGTGTTTTTAAAATTCAGAAAAGATCATTCCATGCACTGATCTTTTATCTTTCGAACGAACTCTTATTTATCAAAATAGATTAAAAATTGTAGCTAGGAGAGTGCATGACACAAGCTCATAAACGCATAGGCTGGTAAACCTTCTTAAGAAATAATAATCATAACAATATTAGCCCTCGACCATCTCGTATTCCGTATCGGTAAAATCGATCTTCTCTCTAAGGGAATTATCCGTGTCCGAAGGACCGTTTTCGAGGGCGAGGGTGACCGACGAAACGTTAACTCGAATTACAGCCGAGTCTGAATGTGGGTCACGGTGCCCGAACGGGTGGATGGGTGGTCGGGTCGACGAGCGAATGGGAGGACACGCGGTCGGTGCGAGGATAGCAGGTAGATAGGACATAGGTACCTACGTACGCGGGTAATTCGGCACGCGTACCGCTGCCGCGGTCGCTGCGTCGTCTAATCCTTGACGCGACAAATCGATCGCTCCGCTGCGATCCTAGGTGCACCGCCAATCACCTACCCATCCTTCTCCGTCCATCGTCGCTTACCCTCAACCCCGACAAATCCTGGCCCCTCAAAATGGATCGACGAGCTCAGCGAGAATCTCTCTATATTCTTCCCTCTTCGTTTCCCCTACCGCTATTTATTCGCACACCCTAAATCAGGGATCGCAAACTGGCGGCCCGTGGCTCGGATAAGGCTCGCTGTCTTAATTTCTTTTTTAAAAATCAATGTTTCTAACGTGTCGCGAGGATTTTAAAAAAATGTAGACTTCTAAATGTTATATGTCAGCTTTAAACAGAAGGAAAATTTATTAGTGTAATTCTTTATACCATTTTTCCATTATCGAATCTTTCGGTTCGTAGATTGGTATGTTGAATACAGCCCGCGACTGACTGGACCTTTGATACATTTGAGTTCAAGATACCTGCTCTAAATTTTTCCCGATATTTTTGTTAAACATTTTTTCTTTTTTTTGGGGGTGGGGTGGGGGGAATATTTTATCATAATTTCAAAATAACAGAAATATGGAAAAATTTGTTAAAACGTTAAGAACTGAATAACATCGATTCATTTTATCCAGCACGCCGATGTAACGCATATACACGATAAATAGGCGTCCGTTAACGAGGTTTGCAAAAACGCGATCGAAAAGCCGCTTCTTCGCAGCCTCTTTCTTTCTTAGTTAGGGGTGTTAATAAGCACCGGACGAGTAGAGGCGAGAACAACGAAAGCCGACGGAAGAGCGTGTTACACCATCGCGCGGCCAGAATCTTGACACACATGCATACAGAATGACGAAACCCTCTCGAAGAAGAAGAATCGTATTGAATCGTGTCGCGATCATCTATTCGATCGGTGAATGTATCTGTAAATAGAAAGCAACGAGTGCGCCTATCTTTTTTCCATTTTCTCATTTCGTCATAGTTTTGTGTCGATTTTAATGACGTCTGTTTTTTCCCCCTTTAACAATTAAAGAAAACCGTGTAAAAAGATTCTCACGCGTAAATACATACCAACATACATACAATAAAAAATTACATACCTCCCAAATCGAAACATAATCACCCTTCTTTTAAAACCTACCACCATGATAATAAAAAAATAATTAGCCGACTAATTTGTCAATCGATCGAACGATGAAACTAGCTCGCTCAAAATTGCACAAGTGCATACAAAGGGACTGTTATCGAAACAGAAAACGAATCCAGTAGTTGAGCACCGCTGTCAACCGGCGTACGTACACACATACGTATTTCGCCCCACTGCTCAGGCGCAACGCGTCGCGCCGCAGCGCGGCACACGGTACACCCCACTCCCGCGGCGCGGCGCATCCCGCGCCCGCTACCCGCGTCCGTCGCGCGCCGCCACCAGTCTACGTCGGACGTTCGCGGTGTGCGCGTCGTTCGCCCGCTCGTTCCGCGTTCGTGTTTCTTTATCTATCTTCCCTTATATACCATACACATACCTGCCTATTGGCTACCTACCGCCTAGCTTCCTTCGCTTCGCACGACCGAGAGAAAAAGGCAGAAGGTTCGCGTGTCACGAGCGTTCTCGTTCGGAAGATTTTCGAGCGGTGCAACGTAACGTCGCTCTCCCCCTCTCTCTCTTTCGCATGCACCAAAGAGGGAGAGAGAGAGAGAGAGCTTCGCGAGGACTATTCGAAGCGTTCTCAACGATCTCGCATCCAGGAACGTCGCTTCGTGGTAGCGTCGTTCGGTGATTTGTTTTGACATGTGTGTATAGGCTGCCATATTGGATTATAGCAAATCGTAACGTCCAGGTGAAGAAGGTTCGACGCGATTGTCGCGTCGGAAAAAGGGGACCTGGTAAGTACCAACGTCTTTTTCTCTTTCTCTCTCTCTCTCTCTCTCTCTCTCATTCTTTTTTTGCTTTGCTTTCCGTCTTTCCGTCGTTTCACTTCGTCCGCTGTTTCGTGTTTCTCCTTCTCTCTCTCTGTCCCTTCTCCCCCCCTTCTTTTTCTCTCTTTTTCTCCCTTTCTCTCTCTCTTTCTCTCTTTCACCGTGCAACGAAACAATGGCGTTTTCGTGCCGTTCGATAATGAACGTCGGGACGACGATCGCGATAAACCGGCGACGGTTTAATGTGCGTTTGAGCGCGGGAGAGTTGGCCGAATGCCACTTCGATTCGATCCACCCTTTTCCAGAGGACGAAAGAGAAATGGAGTGTGAGAGAAAGAGAGAGAGGATCGACGGCTTTTCGAACGTGCTACGAACAGCGTAGTACACACGACTCACTAGAGAACACGCGAGCGCCCACACACATATACACACACCAACGGAACACGAATACAAAGTTAGTTGGTGGGCTTTCTCTTGGCGGGCCGTTGGAATCGTCCAACGGTAGACAACGCTCGCTGGTATTGGCCAAGTTCGACTCGTCGCGGGAAATGTAAAAAAGCTGATAGGCGATCGCCGATCGATTTCTCGCGCTCTCCTTCTTCGTTTCTAACCTTCTCTTGTCTTACTCCTCCTTAGATTTCTTTCGTTAGATCGTTCTGTTAACTCGTTCGCGGACGGTCTGATTTTGGACAAGCTTTTGATACGAGAACTCTTCATAAACTTAATTTCAATATTTGTTACATAAAATCGGACGAGAGACGCGTTAACAAAGACAGTAGTCGAATTTTTGTATGTATGAATGTAAATTAGATAGATAATTTTACTTATAAGTTTTTCTTAAAATGTTGACTATGAAAATGAAAGCAAGAAAATGTACTGGATATATTATGGTGGCCTACCAAAGCAAAGCGAAAGTACTGCAAACACGATAATCGTTCGTGAATGTGTTAACGCGATCTTCGATCCCTTATAAGGGAGAAAAATCAGGCTCGACGCGTTTTAATCTACGTATAAATGTATTTCGGTAATCAGCTGGACCCTCGATGGTCGATTATGGATTATCATAGGTTTGAGGGTCACGATGATTTTCTCCTTGCCAGTACGACGTATCATATCAGACTATAGATAACGATCTAATGGTATACTGGGTGAATCATCTAACGTTTGTCTCGATTATAGCTGCGTCGTTTCCGAAGATAACGCGAGAGCGAGCTTGCACGATATTAACGCGTTTAATGTCGTGGAATGAGAGTCGCCGATGATCTCCACTTAATTTTAACGTTTTCGAGAATGTAATCAACAATACTAGAAACGTAAGGTCTAATATAAAAGATGCGGAAGCAAATAATAAAAAAAAATTAAAAATACAGTTAGAAAATAACCGAATTCGTGCAAAATTGGCCCACCACTTAACGTGTTAATTATAGAAAACCGCAATAACGTTTTAAATATCGTTTTTTTAAGTTAGGATTCGTTTTGTATATTTCTTACT
>JAIFRP010004408.1:1023877-1034326 GCA_032403825.1 Odynerus spinipes
CACACACACACACACACACACACACGATCGACTCGATATTAGAAAAGTTTTCTCTCAACAAGATCGATATTTAAAATACATTCGCTCTACTACTTTGTCAGCCGTTCTATCGATTTAAAAAGGCTCGTGTACACGTTATGTACGCCGTATGTACGTACAGATTTCTGTATTGTTCCGACCCAGATCGCCAAACGCCCTATTCCTTTTGTTCTCGTTAATTAAGCGCCAGACCTTCGAGCGTTCTTTCGAACGTACAATTGTCGCGTTTACTCGATGCGAGTCTCTATACGAGTGTGCATTCGTATATGCATGTTGTATTCAAACAAATACTCTAATTTTATTTTTTAAAATCTTTATGTTTCGAGAGGACGTCGGAGATTTAGCGGACGCGGTCTTTAAGATTGAATCTTCAAAGAAACGCGAGCGGCGGGAGGATATTCGCCAAGAGCGAGTATACGTAAATAAATAAAAAGGGAGAGAGAGAGAGAGAGAAACATTCGTCGAAATTTTACGTTTCACGCACCGATTGCGCGGAACTCGAATAAGCGGTGGCCCGTATACACAATGTATACGTACCCTCCCAGGGAGCGCACGCATATCCACGTACATATGTATATACCTATATATACCAGTTACGAAGGCACAAATTCATTCGACGATGTCGCGTCATCGCCCGCGCTTCGCCCGATCCGTCCCCTACACACGCTCATCGCCAACGCGCTAAACCGATCAAGAATCCCCCGAAAGGGAAAGAGAGGAGCGTATTGAGAAAGAGAGAATGAGAGAAAAGGAGGGGGAGAGAGAGAGAGAGAGAGAGTTTGAAAATTGTAGCGTTACATAAGAAAGCAGGAGGGACGATCGCTTATACTTTTCTCAAAACAAGACGTAGAAAGAGGTTCCGAGCGAGTTCTTGGCACGATACCAAAAGTATCATCGTCGAGCGGCGAATAAAAATTTTACTCTACGAAAGACTGCGGAGTACGAGAAAAATTTCTTATTACGGTAGAACGCCGATTATCCGAACTAATTGGGAGACAAACTTGTTCGGATAAGCGGTTTTTCGGATAATCGGTCTGAAATACATAGAAAATGAACAAAATGAAGTACAAAAAAGAAATTAAATGTTCTTGGATTCTACCAAGTACGCGGTTTAAATGTGTATATTTATAGGTGACTTATTCTTATATTCGGATAATCGAAATTCGGCTACTCGACGTTTCGGATAATCGGCGTTCGGATAATTGACGTTCTACTGTACTTATTTCTTATTTCCGAAAGGGAGAACCCGAAGATCGAATTTTACTTTTGATTCGGAAGAAAGAAAAAAAAGAAGAAGACGAGAAAGGATCGGAACGGGTTCGAAGGACTTTCACGACTTCGTAATCGCTCTTGTTTACCGTTAAGTCAAAATTGGCCGAACGCTCGGCGCGACACGGCGTCTTCGTCGACGGAGTCGTTGCAACCGGTCGCAACGAGGACCATTATTCCCGCTTCGGCTTTCGTTGTTAACGCCGGTACTCGGTCCGACTGGAGGGAACAAAGGAAGTCGTTCTACTCGTCCGCGCGTCCTCCGCGTACAACATACGTCGGTATCCTACGTATGTAAGTGTAAGTTAAGTCTCCACACGCGCGCCCGTTCTTACGGATCGATTCGCGAGCAAACCTTTTTTTTTTATTTGACTATTCGCGTACTTTGAAGCGTAACCTGTAATCGAAACGTAACCCTGTATCTTTCTTGAAATCTCTCACGATCGATGTTTTAACGTGTTACGAACGATTTCTTGAAATATTTAAGATAAAAAACGACGTGACGAACAAAACTTCGAACGTTCGTCCAAAGATAAACGAATCTGGGTTACGATCGAAGGCTAAATCGATTCGCGACGTACCTACTCTTAAATCGAGCCGTGTCCCGCTCTCCTGGAGCTTGTTTTTTTTTTGACGTTCCTTCGATGCGTTAGACTCTACACACTTTAGTATTAGTATCCACGTGCACGCGCTTGTCGCTCTTCCTTCTCCCCTGGCGTCTCGACTATTCATAGTCACGGCAAAGCGGGTCACGTTCAGTGTTTTTCAGCTCCATTTTTATACGAAAGCCAGAAGGGTTAATTTATAGAAGAAGACGCGAGAGTAGAAACGGAGATACGTATTGTTTGGCTTCCATTGCTTCGTTATCGATATCGTTTACTTTCATATACTCGACACGCGTAATTCTTTATTCATTTTCTCGGACTTTCACGGAGCCGACGGAACCTTTGGCGAACCCTTTAAGTCTCGTTGCCGCCCCGATACGTCTCGGTGCCGCCTCGATGCTGGTATCGCGTTTCCGGCGGCTAGCGCTTCGCGCAATCGATACTCGAGTTAATCGACGTTGGCATAATCGACGTGTCTCGCGGCATCGGCCAATTTCCTTGAGGGCCCCGCTACCCTCTGGAAGCCCTTTCCTTCTCGCTCGGTCCTACCTTTCTACCTCCGACCTCTGTTCCCCATCCTGTCGCCTAATTTAATTAATCATGTCGGAATTCGATCGTTCATTCAAGTAATTATATTTCTCGTTGGGACATATTCGATGAAAGATAATCGTGTATTTTTTTTTTAGTCGATTTTCTCTCTCTCTTTTCTTTCTTTTCTTTTGTGGATAGTCGAATTAGCTCTAACATCGAAAGGATTTCTTAATTAAATAACGCGAACGAAGAAGAGAGAGAGAGAGAGAGAGAGAGAGTGGACTGCTTTACGAATGAACGATTTTACCGATTAGAGAAAAGAATTCCCGTTGAGTCCGAAGCGAGGAGCCCCCTCGACGGGGCTAATTAATTTTCTCCCTTCGTCTTCGAGAAACGAAAGGCGTATCGAGGTGGTGGGAATCGCTTTCCACGTGTCATTTCTCTCGCATCGATTTTTCGCCCTCGTCTCGGTTTCCCTCTTCGCTTCTACTTTCTTCGATTTTCTTGTCAGCGGAGAAAACCGAAGCACGGATACCGTTTAATCGACAGGACTATCGTATAAAACGTTTCGTCGTGTTTCGAATACTCGAGGACCCACTCGTATTTCATACGAGTCGAAAAAATATTTACTTTTTCATCCTGTCGTAGCGTATTTGCGCGATATATTTCGCTCGCTTTATTGGAATTAGTACCAACGATGTAATAAATCATTCACTGCTGAGCTACACCGTACAAACTATGGCAAATTTAACTCCATCTACAGAATTTGTTTGTTAATTAATTCTTACGATAACGAAGTCAATTTTTGTTCAACTAGTCTCTCGTAAAAAAAAAGTACATTTAAAGATTCAATTTTGCATACTTTATCACATCGTAGCCGCAATTAACTAGAACATCCTTGGATTGTTATCTTTCCAGTAATAATATAAACATTATTGTTTCAGAAGAGATCGCACGGCGAGGTTCGATCATGGATCCCGCGACGACGATTACGAGCTACAGTTAAGGTAAGCTTTTTTTTTTAATTAAAGCAAAAAGACGTCAGCGAAGAGAAGTTTCTAGCCGCACGAGATCTCGCGACTCGCGAGACGACGATGTTAATTCGTGTCATTGGGTCGAATCAATGATTACGTCGCTCGCGCGTTGTAAAGTGCCCGCGACACCGAAAGCGCGCCAAGAAACGATTGAGAAATCGTTTCTACATATAGATGCTGAGTATGAGTTATTATTAGGGAACACTTCCTCTGATCGAAGAACCCTCGTCGTCTTCTCGTCTCTCTTTCAGTTTCAGTTACTTTTTTCTTGCATCTCGTTTATTTATTATATCACGTCTTCTCATTGAAACGAATTTTCACGATTATTATAAAAACGAGATAGAGTCGAGATATTTGGCCTGATGGGAGCGAGGTCGAAATATTCTTAAGCAAGCGGGTAGATAGACAGAGAGAGAAGAAAAGAGAGAGAGAGAGAGAGAGAGAGAGAAACAGAGAGAGAGGTAAGCAGACAGACGGACAGCCAAGCAGCCGGTTAGAAGCAGAGAGAAAAAGTAAAGAGGAGGGTTAAAGTCGGTGAGAGAAAAAATACACAAGACAAAGGAAGATAAAAGAAGGACGATTTGTCGGAGTAAAGCGGTAAAGACGGACGAATGAAAAAGTAAACGGACGAAAAAAAAATGAGCGATAGAACGAAAACGAAAAATGTCTTGTACCTACTGAGAAATAGCAGCAACGGGTTTATCGGATTTTCACTGCGCGCGCAAGTCTCTCGGTAGTATGCCTTCCACGTACATACTACGTAGGTACACCTTATTTAATGAATAGCCCTGGCGAGCGCGTATCCACGACGGCGAACGAAAACGAGTTGCCTTTTACACGGCTTCTTTATTATATCTTTTTCACGGGGGGGTTTTTATTTGAAGGAAAAAATCTGCTGTAAGCGGACGCGTCGTGCAGCAGCAACCACGCACGAAAAAATCTCGGTTGGCCTTTGCGGCTACTCGCTGCGGATTTAGTATACACACACGCGCGCGCGTCCGTGCATATCGAGCGAGTTTGAAAAAAAAACGACGGTGGTCGAGATGGAAGAAGAATGGCTCCGGTATTCGCGTAAATAGCCCAATTACGTCGTCGACTTGGTCAAGGCCGGTAACTTTGTAGGATTTATCTTGACGTTTAACTCGGTCGGTCGTTCGACTCGATATAAACACAAAGGAGTAGTAAAAGACGAGGGGCACCTTCTTCTCTCGCTTTCCCTGGCAACCGACGAGGCGTTAATCGCCGGCGAATTTATTCCGTGGCACGCGCTTTACGGGGACAAACGCGGTGGAACGAACGGTGGCGAATAATCGCGCGAAAATGGAGACCATGAGAAATCTCGTAGAGAGACGTTTGTTTCGCCGCGAGAGTCGGCGCCGACTTACGATATATATCATCTCTCGCAATTCAAATCGTAGAACTGCTATTCCCACGTGTCGTTTCACGAGGTCCTTTTCTCGTAAAGTTTTTCTCCGATTCTCCGATCTTTCCCCGCGACTCTCGCCGGAGCGAGAAAGCATCTTCATTCTAAACGAAGACTGCGGTTTCACTTTGGCGGTACTCATTGTTCGAATCAACGATTCCCCGGGCCTCCAATTTCCATTTTGGGATATGTAGCTCTCGCTCGACGGACTTTCCTTCGTCTCCCAACGAGGTCATTTTTTTTTTTTTTAATCTCGTTTCTATCGATCGACGAAGGTTAGGGTAAGATAGAGAACGCTGGAACGCACCCGAGATATCTTCGCGTTGATAGAAAGAACGCGCAACGAATAAAAGATTCGATGCGAGGTACGGGATACGTAGGCGGAAAGCGATTTTTGAGAGTGCAAGGAGCGGATAGGTAAAAAGCCGGAAGAATTCGATGGGGAATAACGTCGAAGGGTCACGAGCTTCCGATTACTTCGTAGATTTTTTTATGCTATTCGTTACGGTAGGGGTGACTGGAATATCTCGATGCGAACGGACGAAGGGAAATTTGTAGGGACAAAATTTGAATTCTTTATTTGATTTGACTTTTTTCAACGATTACGAATTATTTTTGCAAACTGGTATAAGTCCATTTACTCGTACGTTGCAATATTTATAAATACGAAATATAGACATTCGTGTCTAACTAAAACTGGCTTCGACTAATTTTTTTTCCAAATTGGACTTTATGGTCAATTCTCGGAAGATCGGCCATAGTTGTCAAATAATAAAGAATAATGCAGATCCGTAATAATAAAAAGGTGGTGTGTTACGGTGGCGAAGAATACGGTGAAACGCGGATGTCGGGCAGCACGTGCAGCGCAGCTTCGGACGGAAAGATGTGGGAACGGCGTGGCCTCTATTCCGTGCGAAAACGCCACTCAACCCCCCACCCTGCTCATCCTCTCTCTCTTTCCTTTCTTCTGCTTCTTCCATTTCCTCTTCTCTTTCTTTTTTTTAACATAAGAAGAAATCGATATTCTCTACGTCGATTTAGTTTTCACGTGATTTATCGTAAAAAAAACGTCCTTGATTTCCAACGTAATTAGGAAACGACGAAAAGCCGTTTTTTATCGACTTTGTGATTATATTATTAGGTAGTAATGATAATTTACGAGCGGCTCGCTTTCTCTCGACAAATCTTCAAACGTGTTCACGAATACGGCGACGGATGAAAAATATTCCAAGATTTAACGGCGATTTCGCTTGGCTTACGTCAATTCCGACTTTAATGACAAGCGTGGGCGAGTTCGTTACGTAGAACACGGGTCCTACACGACTACTACGTGGCTGCGTGCTACCGCGTGGCTACGTGCGCGCATAAGCCGATGAGACGTATTACGAGAGGATAGAGCGTGGATACCTACGGGCCGAATTAAGTCCGAGACTAGGAGATATTCCTCCGGTGAGCTTTGTGTTCTTGGATTATCCACCCGCAATTTCCCTACCCCTGGGATATCTCTCTTTTAACGCGGTCAAATATTTACTTTCCTCATTTTCCCTTAGCATCCACGTTCTCGAATACTTAACGCCGTCGAATCTACGGGACGTGGTTTTTTTTTTAACCTACGTTACGTTTCCCGTATAAAAATTATATAAAAGAGTCGTGAGATTAAACGAATATCTTCGTAGTCCACGTTGCAGTCGTTGAACTTCGCGTCCAATTAATTTCTAATCGTTAATCTCTATGGTGTACCATCGTAAATTCGTCGTAGAGATTAAAGAATTCATACGGGCTCTCCTTAATTATTCGTCACTTCACCGGCACGAGAATTTATCGAACATTGGGATAACGTTTTATAAATAGGACGATCGATCGCGGGTCACTGACTCCGATGGATTTTCTCACCCACAACTTTTCTCAAAGGGAAACGATCGATCGAGTCTCGAGTCTCGAAAATGTGTTATTTCTCTAACGCTGTTACTTACAATCGCTACTACCTACTAAACTCTCGAACGTTTAATTTATTCAGTGTCCGAGGGATGGAAACGAGAGTCGCGTTTCGTTAATTCACGTTCGCTCGAAATTAAAACGCGTTGTATGCGCCACAGCGATGACCATAGATGATATTTCACGGCGAACAACGGGCATGTGACTCGATCGCGTACCATGGAAACGGATCCGTCGTGCTTTAAATGGACCTCGACCGTGAGTCATCGGTCATCTTTAATACTTTTGACCTACATCGGTATTCCGTGCATTCGGTATTCCGTCGCAAATTGATTCGTAAGCGACCGTGTACGAGCACAAAAATAGACTTATACATATGTACCTACTTGCTTACGTATATATTTAATGCTATGGCACTCGGAGCAGGCGGTGATACCATACCACTCGTCTTTGTTTATATGAATACGGTAAATCCCCGTATAGCATGGTTAGAAAATGAAGGAAACCTCATACAAGAGGACACGTGGCGAAAATTTTGTATTTTTATATCACATAAAGGGAAAATAATATTTCGAATTTAATTTTGCTGTTTTTAACTAATTTACATAATATACGTAATACGTATTGTTTAAAAATTCAACCACCGTGTTATATGTGGATCTACTGTATTTACATAGGTTCGTTTTCTGGTTCTTTCAAAAATTATAGATTTTTCGACAAAACGATACTTCCTCGTGATTTAAATGCAATCCCCGATCGAAATTTGTAAGAACGCATCGTATTTTGGTTCGACAACCCCAACGACGGCATCCGTTACGCCAAGCCGAACGGACGACTCGAATAAGGATAACGTTGCGCGATACTTTAGTTTCATACTTTCTCTATCATTACTCTTGCGTAACTGCACGCTTGACCTATCCGGCCGGCCGGCTAACGGCTCCCAGCGAGCTCGGTAGTGAGAGGAAACGCGAGGCGAGTACACCGACTACGGACTCCTTACGGCTACACGGCTTACGGTTACGGGATAGGTACTTACGTTCGAGCGCGAAATCCATTGTATCGACGGGATCGAGAGAACGTCTCTCTTCTCTCTTCCAACGTCGAGATCTAGGTCACAAATCGTATGTCGAAACTCGTGCTCCTATGATCCAATATGAGAAAGCAATATATACGATACACGTAGCAGGCTACCTTACCGTGCGGGACGTGTGCGTTACCATGCTTGGTGTGCGTAAAATTTGTTCGTCTATTGGAGCGACGAAATTGAAACTATTCCGTTACGTCTTCGACGAAGTCGAGGATACGAAAAGGAGACTAGACATCCATTCGCGAAGCATTTTCTTAAGAGTTATAAATCGTACGCAACATCTTTCAAACTGTGCCACTTGCAGCAAAGTTTTATCGTTGTTTTTGTAAGAGTTCGTAATGCGTGCGCGGGCGTATCGTTTTGCGCGCGGAAAAAGAGATCGTTCTTCCGACGTACAAGAAGCGCTCTGTTTTGCAACGAACGCTCTGCGTCCGAACCGTCTCGATGATATACGTCGCGTTGAGAAAATTTTTTTAGCGATGCGTGTGTAGTTTTAAGGACTAATTTTAAAATATCGGTACGATACGTCGTTTCGAAAGAACGTGTCTCCGAGAGAAAATATTTTCGCTTTATCGAAAAACGTAGTTTGTCGTTCACGGTTTTCGATCGAGCAGTAAGGAAATTCTAGTGCCACGTCATCGAGCGACGAGCGAGCTACATAAGTCGGCGCGAGACTTTAGTTGATTTCGATTCGACTCGTTCTCGTGTCCGGCAAGGCCTTTGCGAAGGTGGGAAGGTCAGTCTCGAAGGCGATAGGAGCAACGATGGTAACGAGGGCGTCGAGGACAACGAGAAGAACGTTCGCCGCCTTCGAGAAAGTCGCCGTAGGAAAAACGAGCCAGCACTTCGATATAAAAGGGGAAAAAAGACCAGCCAGGCAGATTCGAACGGAGAAAAAGAACGTTGCCGTGAAAAATATAGGCGACGAGTGTCGGTTCTGCCTTTGCTATGGAAATCAGAACGATATAGCCTTTGAAAGTTTCGATCCCTTTTACACACCGGGCAACCGATCGTATAGCTTCCAATACTCCCGTCGACTCTATTTTTATGCGAGCAGCTCGAGTAAATATCGCGATAAAAGTCGGGAGCGAGTGGAAAGAACCGGAAGACGAACGATCGTACTTCGTTTCGATGAAATACTCGAGAGAGCGAGAGTCAAAATCTCTGGAGGACGCTTTTCGAGCGGTTACAAAGCGACGTTGACTCGCCGCGAGTTACGCGACACAGCTTCCGTTCTCGTTCGATTTAATAAACATCGACGAATACAAAAGTTTTGGTAGGAACGAGAGTAAACGTTTATTCGCATGCTCTCGATCGATATCGCGAGGAAGGATATCAAAGAGACGAACGAGTGGACCCGAGATTTCAAAGGGGCGACGTTATTTTTAACGATAATAGCCACGGTCGAAGGGCCTTAGATTCCCTCCGTTGGAACGACGATCTATACTCGGAAAAGGGCAGAGTCCTAGGCGAGTACGAGTCGAGCACGAAATTAGTTCCATTCCTTCGTGGTGCTCCGTGATTGGAGAACCAGCCGCGACGTAGAGGTGTCGCCTTTCAACTCCGATTTATACCGGGTATTATTGATTCCCTCTCTGGAGTAGCTGTCGCGTGCTCGCTCTCTCTCTCTCTCTCTCTCTCTCTCTGTCTATCTATCCATCTATCTTTATATTTCTTTCTTGCATCTTATTCACGCCTTTCCGAACGAACCTTCGAATTATAAAAAATTTTCATCGCGAGAGATTTGCATCTTTGTGTATAGCATGCAGGACTATAATTTTTCCATAGATTTACTTTTGTGTTCGTGTAAAGAGTGGAGAATAAATATCTGTGGAGGGTATAGACCGAAAAAAAGGAGAAAGAGAATGACAGAGTATTCTCTCTACGTCATTTCATTTCTATCTGAGTCTTCCGATTTTGTATAAATTATATATTCGAATATGTAAATTTGAATGATGGAAAAATAATTAAAATCAAGTAACGTATATGGTTCGCGATGAGAAATTCGATCAAATATATTGTATAAGCGTGACATCATACGAACGTATACGCGGACTTTCAATTTTCGCTGCCATTCGCTTTCGATACTGCTCTTGAGTCGTATGGGTCTGTGTGTGTGTGTGTGTGTGTGAGAGAGAGAGAGAGAGAAAGAGTTCGACGAACTCGCATATATCGAGACTTTCTTCTCCTCCCTCCTTTTCCTCCTTCTCTTCTTCGTTTTCTCTTACCGTTTCAACTCATACGCTTCGAGAATCTCGAGCCTCCTCCAAGTTCGCCAACATTTGCTACAAACAACCATACGTAGCCACATACTTTACGTTTGAGAACTAATTGCAATTATTTTTCGTACATCTTATCAAACGTTCCTTCTATTACGGTTAATTTGGTACGCTCGTTGGCACGATTCGCTAATTCGAAAACGAACGTCGTCGTATCGAGTTAAAGAAACTCGCAGTAATTTTTTAATTTCGTCGAGAGTTCCAAAACGACATAAGTGGAGAGAGAGAGAGAGAGAGAGAGAGAGAG
>JAIFRP010004408.1:1085224-1102582 GCA_032403825.1 Odynerus spinipes
AAAAGAGTGAAATAACTAGGGGGATCTTCGTTATTATTACATCTTATCATAGAAATGCAACATCAACGCGATTCAAGTTCAATAACGCCTCGGGGTTCGTTCGTGCTCTAAACTATCTCGTGACTCTCAACTATCGCCATGCTCATTTCCTAAGAAGAAAAAAAAAGAAAAAGCAACATCGCCCACTGTCGAATTGAGTAACCTCCTCCTTTTCGAAGTCGGTTAAAAACTCTCAGCAGATTTGCCAAATTTTCAAAACGATAAATTCCAAAACCGTTTCCGGTCCAAGCTGGTTGGCCTTTGTCGGTAACGACTGGCCTTTCCTTTTGAATTTCTATACTCCATACAACGCGTACGGTCCCTATGATGTTTTCCACATTTACGTTTCCAAATGCATCTCTAAATTTTCTCTACCCGAAATTCTCCCCATCTGGAAGCATTGGAAAATCCTTTGGACAACAGACCCGAGCACGTTCGGAGCCGGTAACCCGGTGCTACTTATCTCTTTTCGTTGACCGCACAACCATCTTTATCTCGGGAAACTTCCGACGTTTTCCCGTTAATCGACTCTGACGAACGTTCGCTATCGGCTCGGCCATTCTCTTTCTCTCTTGGGTAATACCGAGGAGGCTGAGTTTTAAAAAGCGTTTCCGGTCGAAGGGTAAGGTAAGGGAGACCTTCCTATTACACGGTTAATTCGTTCCGTGTTATATCGAAGACGTGTTAAGCGAGAGCAGAAATTAGGGGGGATGCGTTTTAAATTAGGGGGAAAGGAAACTTGGAACGAGTACAATCCAGGGGGATAGGTTACGTGTTTTATTTCCTTATATACATATGAATACTCTGAATACCTGTGTCGAGAACTGCCGAGAATCAAGTGGTTTTTTAAATTAAATTAAATTAAATTAAATTAAATTAAATTAAATTAACTATGCGAATGTGTACCCGCCGGAAGCGTTCATGATATAAGAAAATTACCCAAAGTACCTACGAAGTTCTGCTACATGGAACTTGATAAAAATATTCTATTAAAGTAGTCGGAATTTTTGCACCGTGTTATATGGAAACCATTTTTTGGGAGTACCCATCTCATAAAAGTATCGACTACACCAACTGTGTTAAGCAGGGTTAAAGAGTCGATCGACAACGATCGAGTCCTCGTCCTCGTGAGGGTCAACATTCAAAAGTCTTTCATCCCAATGAAAAAAGGGAATAAGATACGAGAAGAGAGAGAGAGAGAGAGAGAGAGAGAGAGAGAGAGAGAGAGTTTACGGCAGGACGACGTCCTCCGGGCAATTTTGTCGTTGCCATCGTCGTTCTTTTAAAGGCGATTGACCGACGAAGGCCGAGGAGAATGTTTTCGGCTAGGTTAGTTGCGGTCGTTGGGTGGTGGTTGTCGAGTTTGTGGGGGTTGCGAGGGTGGGTAGACATCGTAGAGACGGGCAAGCGGTCGGCGTAGGGGCGACCACCTCGGCTCGGCTCGGCTCGACTCGACACGACGGCGGCGGCGGCGGCGTCGGCGGCGTCGGCGGTAGGACATCATCGCACAGGGCACGGACGGCCACGGCTGCCCTGGCAATCGTTACTCCCGTCTGTGTGTCTGCTGGCTCGTCTACCGACCACGAGCACGACCCTCTTCTCTCTCTCGACGGAATCCGTACGTCCATCCCTGAAGGAGGCGCCACCGTCCCCTCGTACTTGAGCTAGTCGAAATAACAAAAAAAAACGCTTTTTTCTTTTCGGTGATACCTCTCTCCGTTGTTGGTAACCTCGACGCTCCGGCTCTCTTCGTACCTCAAACAACACCTTCTTACGTATTCTCCTACTCTTTCGACTCTTTGACGTCTTCTCTTTACGCCTACTACCGCTTCCCCCGTGGGAGACGATATCGACCGGCTCTCCTGTGCGTTTATGTCGCGGAGACGCGAATCTTCTCTTTGTACCGAGAGGAGAGACTTTTTTTTAGACCGGCTTTTTTTATTTTGTCTATTCTATAATTTTTTTTTGTTTTTTTTTTTTCTTGAAACGTTACCGCGAAATCGATGATTTTTACGAATTTTGTATATCTCGTCTCTCTCTCACTCTCTCTGTTTCTCTTTCGTAGATGTTCAATTTCGCTTTTTTCTATTCCAGAATTTTTTCCACGAACAAACGCTATCCTATAAATAATTTTTAATCGACCGCTCGGTTTTCTAGTCCAACTCCTATCATCGTATTAATAGAAAGTTAGAGATTAGAGGAATGTATCGTCGGACGCACGTACCGTAAAAAAAATACGTGCGTGTTCTTTAAGAAGAACGCGACGCTTAAAAATATATACGCGAAGCGAGGAACGCGCTTCTCGCGCGCGTATACGGAGATTGGAACGTTCGAAGAAAGTTTTCGCGCGTCTCGAAAGATTTCCGTTGGCCGAACATCGGCCGTCGTGTTTTTTTTTTAATTTATATCTACGTCATTGCACTCTACGTTACGAACATTGCAAAAAAAAAGGTTGAGAAATAAAATCTTGTAAGAGAAATATTTGAAAGAACATTGCGTGAAATTAATGGCGTTGGTTTCGAGATTTTTTATATCGCATAGTCCCTAGGGATTTTCCTCTAGTTAGAAGCTGATCTCGAATATCGTTCAAGACGTAAAGAGCAGAGGGGATATTTGTTCAACGTGAATATCGAACTCTTGATCGATTCGATCGAATGCTCCCGCCGAAAATAGAGCGACATAGATCGAAGAAATCCCGGAGCACGCGAACATAGGTGGAAGACGGAAGGTGTAGCTAGTAGGAACGACGACGAATGCAATTCGACGTCACGCTGACCGTGCCTCCGAATCACATTCGCGAAAAGGTCAAGCGATCTCTTCCGATGAATCATTCTCGACTATCGGTAGAACCTTCCAAGCATCCAGATAACGACCTACTTACGTTTTTTTTTGTCTTTTTTTCTCTTATCCTCGAGTCGTCTCTCCGATGCTGCAGCTGCCGCTAGAATTTCAAGGAAATTTGACTCACCTGTGTCTCGAGGCTTGGAAATTAATTCACGACGATGGGAGACATTCGAACGGAATTTTGTGAAGCCTCGATAAGCTCGCGTAAGAACACGTGGAGTATAGGGAAATTCTTTTTTCAAGATCGAAAACTTTCTTCAATGTTTTTTTTCTAATTTGTTTTCGTAAAAGCTGTTTTTGGATCACTATCGCTCATCGTTCTTTAGCGAGTCACTAGGAAGTTTGCCTTTCTAGGAAATATGAATCACAAAATACCTTCGTCGAATTACTCGCGCGATAACGCGCCATTGTTCAGCCATAATAGCTATTACGAAGAAGTTTCGCCACTTGAGAAAGGACAAAAAAAACAAGGAAACATCGTCAAATATAATAATCAATCGAATAATTAAGAAAATCTGATCAACGAGTCTAAAGTCTAAAATTATTTATAAAAAATTCATTTATAACAAATAACGCGTAGATTTCCTGAGGTTTTATTTCACTTCTTTCTGTCGGCATTGAAAAAATGTGAACCGATAACGAGAAGAGCGAAGCGTCGCGAAGGCGATGTTATTTTGCTACGCGTGCGAAAAAAAATAAAGACTTCCGCGAGTCAGCTCCGCGAGAACTCGTGAGAGTTTCCAAACGAATCGAGCGTTTCTCTCCATGATCCATATATAATATAATATCCTTGATAGTAGTATTACGAGATTGCATTAAATATTAGATCAGATATATGTAAATATCATAAAACCGAGAACACGCGACTCGTAATTCGCACGATTTCACTTTCGCTCCAGTGTTATGTCTTTTTCATTACTCTCGAAGCGAAGTTACGCGTCATTTAGTCGTTTAGTCCGACACGCGCACGAAGCATTCAATTTTACGGCGTGGAAAGTCACGGCAAAGTTAGCACGCGAAAGGAAGGAAATATAAATTGATCTTAAAGAATTTATCATCGTAGAGAGATCCGTGCAAATCGATGGGCGTGCGAGTACGTGGAGATATATGTAATACCTGTACTCGATATATAACGTGGATGTATGTACATATATGTATATGTATGTACATACTTAGCGCCTCGTAACCGCGTTAAGCTCGTGCACGCAAGACGCGACACTTTCAGCAGCCAAATTGGTAGCTCGCGCGGGTGGTTAAGGCCACCTCTACTCTTGACTCGCTTTACCCGATAATTGGAATCATAGATGAGATCGACTAATTAATCGCGCGTTTTTTTTCTCTTTGCGATATTTCAGGGACTCAGAACTGTAATGGTGTAAGTCAAAAAATCTAGTTTTGATTAATTGGATATTAAAGTTTAGCTGATGATATTAAAACAATTATAGATCGTTAATAAAAAGACAAAAATTTGACTTACGCCACTTTAATTCTGAATCCCTCGCTTATTACGTCTCTGCGACCGAAATACATAAGATTTTTACTTTTTTTTTAAATACGTCCGACACCGTGAGATTCGTTGCTATTATAAACTCCGCGTTTGACGAGCAGAATGTTCGTTCGCGCTAAAGCGCAACGGTACGCGGTAAAATGGTACCGGACGTCGATCGCGACGATGGTTTATCAGCGAAACGTCGGTGCGTTTCTACCGGCACCGCGACGATAATAGCTCTTCGTGGTCGACAGATAGAGAAAGACGATAAGACAACGTTTGCCTGTGGTAGATGAGCGAGAGAGAGAAAAAGGGGAAAGAAGCTTATAATAATATGGTTACAGATAAGCGCATAGCTCAGTTTCCGCAAAGATATTGTCAGCTTTATCGGCCTAACTACCGGGAGTCTTGGATCGAGCTTTCTCTCGATCGTAATACGGCTCGAGTAACTTTGCGTGCGATTTTAAACGAGTATCTACTTACTTGCTTATACGATTATAAAGACCCGATAAAAATTCGAGCGACGCGATTCGTTTATTAAAACAAAAGCCTACCGAAAGTTTCTCTTCCATTTTTAGGCACGACCGCAGGGAGTTCCTTATTATTATTTAACCGACTTCGAAAAAAAAGGAGAAACTTTTTGGAGGTCGTTGAAAGAGGACAAGAATCTTTCCAATAGAAAGGAACTACTTTCCAAAGGGCTATCGCTCTCTTTATATTTCCCTCGTTCCGTCCCTTCCCCAAAATTCTTATCCCTCTTTGCAAATCGGTTCTAAATGACCGTTCGGTTACTCGAGCTGATCTCACCCGATTCACCCGAGAAAATCACCGACCAGTCTTGTGTTTGAAAATTTTACGATACGGATACGAAAACACCGATAATTTGTTTCCGTCTAAAAATAAAAGATATTGCTGCAGGCTCATCGAATCGTTCGGCGACGCGGTACGAGCAGAAAGTAGATAGCACTTTTCCAAGCTTAGTCATCGATAGCTGGCATACCAGCTGGTTCCGGCATGTCGTCGAAACCAGAGAACCCGTGTCGTGTCCTCCAACCCTCTAAACCCCGGTGATCTTTGTCCTCCGCCTTCTCTAAGACCCCTCCATCCTCCTTAGTTATTTACCTTTCTCTCTAGAACGTTGCTTTCGTTATTTCGACTCGTACGACCACGCTGTCTCTCTTCACCGGTTGACCGTGCGTCATCGTGCGTCACCGTGAGACATCGTGCGACATGGCACGTCATCGTACGACCGATAGCGTCGACAACGATGCCGTAGGTATCGAGCGACTTTGCCTCGAGAACCGAGAGAATGCCCGTGCAAGCTTTCATTCATCGTTTCGGACCGTTCATGAAAGAAGCTCGCGCTTGCGCGGATCTCCGCCTTTTCCATTCTCCGAACGTGCTCTTCTGCCACGGCGAGAAAGTGACAAGGAAATGATCAAAGATGGCTGTGATCTCGCTTTGATCTTTCAATATTAATTTCTCCGCTCCAAATCACAAATCTTCACAAACTTTTTTGAAAAAATTAAATACAGCTAAATCGAGGCTATCGTTTCGCATTCTCCAAGCTCCATCGCAAACCTACATGCAATACGTATCTATTCTCGATACGCGAAACGATCCTACGAGGATAATGCGCCAAAAGAAAGCACATATATAAATCTATATAGCGATCGCCGATGCGGCCGATGGAACTACATACGTAGCGAGCGAATTCAATTACACGCTTTCCGCTCGCATATTTTCGTCGAAGTGAAAGAACCTGGACGAGACGAGGTAGCACGAGAAAAGCAACGAGGAAAGTTCGGACGATCTTCGAAAAACGCATACTCCATACGATATTTTCTAAAATTCTATGATCTCAAGATCTCAAGCTCTTATTCTAGGATCTTTCAAGAAGGGAGCATAGTGGGTGTAAAAAGTATTCGTACGCCGATTAAATTTTAAACGAATCTTTGTAAAATTGTTTATTAACTTTTTTCATAAACAATGAATACATACATATTCTCTAAATTCTGTAGACGCGTATCTATACCGTTAGACGCCGGTATCTATTGATTTATTCGAAGGGTGAACAACCACCATCTTTGCGAGCTTCGCTTCATCTCCCTCGGCCGATGCAACGATGAACGATCTCCAAATTTAACCTTGCGCCGTTTTCGTTGTCCACCTCGAGATAGCCTCGAGATCCACGCTGCGACCGATCCATCGGTTTTCAGTTTCAACGTCTATGACACGCGTACAATTCACGGAGTCAGGAAGGTCGCGCTCCTTCGCGTGACCTGTACGAACCTTGTTAAGGATCGAGCAGCATCACCGCAAACGGTCGTTCTCTCTGCGACCAGTTTGCCCCTCGTGTCACCGTTTCCTCGAAGCACTTTCCACCTTTCCCTCCTTTCCTCCCTCTCTTCCTCCACCTATTCTTCCAATTTTCCCAAACACGGATGTTAGATACCTGCCTGTAGCCGCACGGATGCAGGTACGCAAGCTCGCGTACCTTTCCTCCTATTTTTCTTTCGTATCTTTGTTCCTCTCCCTTTTAGATTGTCGCGTAGTATTTTGTTTTGTTTTTATATTATTAGGTTGTCCCAAAAGTTTCTTTCCTTTTATTAAGAAATAGTAAACGCATAATATTGTATCTTTTATGTCATGTTACTGAATTATGTACGATCAGTTTTGCTCTACGAAGGTAATGCCATCAATGTTTAGAGAGATAAGGTTTCATATTTATATTAACACTGCCAGATAAAGTAGCTGCGTGTAGATGGCGAAAGAAACTTTTGGGACAACCGAACATAAAAGAAAATGAAGAGAATAAGACACAACGTTCCGTCGATTCATCGATAATCGTTCTCTGAAATTGGTACTAGCGTTATCCTCGTGACTCAAATTCAAAAGTGATGGATTTTTAGTATCAATGTCATCCAGCCCGTCGCCGTTTGCATTATCAATAGCAAATAGGTCGTCCAACACGGTAAAATACGTTATACCATTTCTTATTCGTCGACAAGAGGAAAAAGTTCAGCTTCGAGGGTCGTTGGATATTCGGAGCATAGTGGAGGGCAGAGGATACGATTTCTCCAACTTACATATCGATTTACGAGAACTTCGAGGAATCCCCTCCGGTCGTTCCCATTTCGAACAATGAGACTCTTATTGTTAGATGTCAACGTGACAGACTCACTTACTTCGTCCATTAGCAGGATGACAAACGACGCGCCCACATCACCGATCTCGTTAAATCGAGCCGGCTCGATCCGCGTTACGCTTCGATCTTACTCGCGGAGCTTTCGATCGATGTTCATTAATTTGTCGACTTCGAGAGTTGAAGGTAACGTTTAGCGTGCTCCATCGTAGAGATATGCGTAGGTATCTAGGTATAATGCTACTAGTGCTAATAGATATACATATACGTATAATATTTTTCTACTTTTGCATCCTCGCCTACTTTTTTATCGTTCGAGTGAAAATTCATACGAAACTAGCACGTATATTGTATGTACATACGTGTATACTCAAATTACGATGCAAGAAGATTCTTGTCGATTAAATGAAAGAAACGACTCGCGTGTATGTACATTATACGTTTTATTTCGTGCGATAGTAGCGTTTCCTCTATGTTCGTATCACGTGATATTCGAATAGTCTACTCGGATCTCATAGGAGACTTTACTTTCATTGTTTCAGGAAGTGGCAGTAAAGATGGGAAAGGCGGTAAGGACAATGTTTCGCCCTCGGGTCCTTATGCCGGTGAGTGTCTTTTTTTTTCCTTTTGCTTTTTTTTACTCTTATTAGACTACGCGTTTGATCTATCGCAAAATAAAAGTGCCAACATTGTAATATTTTGTTTTTTGTTTTCTTGTTCTCACATACGCGTCATTATCCGCGTATACATTCCTGCATATTCCGCGAGTCATTGATCGGCCCTTGGACATCGACGCGACGCACCAAGAATATCTTCGAGTCGGTTCACGTATCGACCTTCGTACGCCGGAAATATACTTTCGTTGCATCGTTCGAGTCACGGAATAAGGAGCCATACGAAAACGGTAACGTCTGCTCGACGTTGGAACCGATTTAATTAATAAGAAATAATTGCGATCGCGAATATTTTCAATTCCGTTATGCGTTTCGCGGTTCTAACGAAAGAAAGGAAAGATAAGGCCGTTTATAAACAAGACCCCGTACAATCGGCGTACGTGATTAAGAGAAGAGAGACAGGAAAAAAGAAAGAGAGGTCGATTTTCGGCCGAGGAGAGTACCGTTAAAATGGGTAAAACCGTAAAGTCGCATCCCTCGTTAGTTTCTAAGCTTTGTGCGGTGCTAGGGTCCGAGTACCACCCGAGACCGCTTTCGGAAAAGAAAAGAGAGAAAGAGAGAGAGAGAGAGAGAGAGAGATAGAGGGAAAAAGAGAGAGCGAAAGAAAGAGACTTAATTTCCATGACGGGAGAGCGACACGCTCCTCCTCGGCTATTTTTAAACCGTACGGCCAGACTTTACTTCGACTTGGCAATAAGAAGTACCCGAAATATTACCCACGGCGATCCTCGGACGGAAATAAACTGGATCATCATGGACGAAGAACTCGTTCGTAGCTGGGAATCAGAGAAATCGCCCCGCGACGCGTCTTCGGATAGATTTTTTTTTTTTCATACAAAAAAATAGATCGGAAGATAATTGGATTTGTAGTTTTTTTGTAATTTAATTTTTAATCTTTAAAAAAATGTTTTTTTAATTTGTATTAAAATTATATCGAATTTTCGATTATATCGAAATTTATGCCGAAGAAAAATATATAATTAACATTTAAAATAGATTTCAGTTAAAACAAGAGAACCCGATAGATCGTTCAAGATTGTATAGCATTTTATTTTAGCCAAGGGCAAGACTCGTACTCTTAGACTCGAGTGGCAAGCCTTTTAAAAAGCACCGATCGACCTTGGAGATAAGAAAATGGGAGAAACGTGAATCGATAATTTCTCGTGCCACGAATCCTTTTCCTTGAAATTTTCCCTGATAATAAAGCGATCGCGGTTTGGTCGTACGAACGCGTAAGAGCGTGTACAGGCGCATGCGGAGGAACGACGTTCCAAAATATCCTCCCCGGCTTCGTCCAAGTTCGTCCTCGCTGTGAGATCCATCGCGTCTATTAATACGAATTGTTTATTTTTGGAAAATGCCCGCTTACCGATCGGTCCGTAACGTTGTTAGCTCGACTCCAACACCGAGATTGTGGACCTCGTACATTCCAGCGATTCCAATTTCTTCCCTTCTCTTCTTCTCTTCTTCTTTCTCCTCTCTGCTCATAGAAATAATCGAGATTCGATAAACATTCGTATATTTCGAGAAGCTTTTAAACTCGAATTACGATTTGTCTCGTATCGTATACGTGGAGCCCGGTATCGAAGGTTAACGCGCGAGAGAAACCTTCGACTTCGTTTCGAGCCACGGAGGCGAGGTCCATTCTGTTTTCATCATCGATCGCGTTGCCTGCAAAATTTATGCGGATTCTTGTCGCTTATCTTATCGATGCGTCGATAAGGAGACACGCGCGATAACTCGGACGTCCGAAAATTTCTTCCTTTCTTTCTCGAGATCGATTAGGTTAGCGACATCGACGGGTATACGAGTCCCCAGTCGTTTGCAAATTTATTTCGTACCGCGTCGTTTCGAATCGAAACTTTCGATACTCGTCAAAATGAATTTGTTGAGCCTATTCTATCTCACTGCATACTTGAATCTATAGATAAACTTTTTATTTATAATACCGTATACCTATCGTGCTTTGGACTTCCTTCGAAAGAATAATAAAATTAACGATCGTTACAAATTTTCGGTTCACACCGGTTGAAATTCACCGATCTAACGATTTAAAGTCCACTCGAAATGGTGCTTTGCGTCGAGATTCAAATTTCTATGTTTCTAAAGGACGAGCAATATACCGGGGGCTCGCAAAGTTATCGCGCATACGAGCTTAATAATAGTTGCCACGGTTTGGTTCAATGCCAACGGCCTTACGGAAAAACTCATTAGCGGCTTTCGGCTGAATCGTGTTACGCGTTTTCTTAAATGGTATCGCGTATTCGAGGCTCGAGCTTACGCGTATAACATTACATTTATCTTACGTAAGAGACCGGCGATTCGTCGTCGGGGCAGCTAGAACTAAACGCATACGGATGTTTATCTCGTTTCGTCCATCTCGCGTTCCATCGTGAAACGTATAGGAGAAAGTTTCGGAGCTTCGGGAGGGACGAGAGTGAGTCTGGAAAACTGGAATGCGGGATAAGGCGTAGGAGAGCGAACGAATGCGTGTGTCTATGTGTGCGTTGCGATAGAAAGAGAAAGACAGAGAGAGAAAGAGAGAGTGAGAGTGAGAGAGAGAGAGAGAGAGCAGCAGAGCGGGATGCTGCGCGAGAGATCGGACACACCCAAGAGTCTGCGTCTCCTCTGGTAGTGTGCTATAGGTGCCACTATCGGTATTGATCCGTACGCACTGGGCCCTCCTCTTTCCCTCGTCCTCCGTTCATTGGCCTCACCCTCCCTCCCTTCCTCTCTCCTTGCGCTCCGTAGTTATGTCTTCTGACGTGTCTTTACATTGAACGACGATGCATCGAGTACGTTTCGTCCTTGGTGCATATACGTCGCCGGAAACATCGTCCCGAGGCTCCATAGGGAATTCATCGAGCAGATCCCTTTTTTTTATTATTATTATTATCTTCGAACGGTAATGCCGGAAGAGAGAAAGAATTTCGATTTTCCTCTCTCGCGAGTATGAAAATATTTAATTAATCGCTTTCTTCCTTCGCGTTAAACCTAAACGCATTTATAGCGGTCGTCGAGAGGTCTACATCGCGGCTCCTAATCCAAAAGCAACCGGAAAGTCAGCTGATTGTCATGCAAGCGACGGCCGATTGTCAGGACTTTGTCGCTTAACATACATACATATATACATATATACATACATACATACATGCATCATATATGTATACAGCACGCACGAAAACGTGGTTTGAAATACGTAAGGAACAGTAGTGCGTGTCGCATGACGTGTCTCGTTGTTGCACACGAAGGAAGATCACCACGGTGTTCGATTTAACGTCACTCTCGAATGACACGCGATACGATGAAGCAGGAAATAGGAAAATTTAACGACGCTCGGATTTACGAGAAAATATTTCGCTTGAATATCCGTGGTGACGCGGGGGTCTTGAATCATCGCTATGAATCATCGAATCTATCCCTCTATTGGGATAATTTCCTGTCTACTCGACTTTAAGTTATATTCAACCGATAATTTATAAATTAATCTCGTTTTTTTGAAGTTTTATACTTTACCCGAAGATCCATCAAAGATCTCAAGATATGTACATCCGATCGTCATTGATAACGCGACCGTCGATACGAATATGCTTCCTCTGTTACAGCCGCGGAGACTTGCGAGGCACCCAAGAAGAAGGGCTTTTTTAAGGGCTTTTGGAAGAGGTCACGACATTACTCATTGGAGAACCAATAGCCCAGGTGCGGCAGGGTGACCAGCGGTCGACAAAGACAGAGACAGGGCCCTCAGCATCAGTATCGACATAGTAACCAGCAACAAGAGCATTACCAGCAACGCGTCGCTACGAGGACCCTAGCTAGCAACCCCTGCTGTTGCATCGTTCAATAACCGCGACTCTTTCCTCCGTACGACGTTTGCACGATACCTCCTCGATTTATACATGGGTATGTCCTCGTCTGGGTTGCGTCTCGCCTACGGTCATGATCATCGATTAGAGAAAGAGAGAGAGAGAGGAAAGGATGGGAGAGAGGGAGGGAAGCCAAGCGGGTGACCTCGCGTCTTTTCCTGCGTTACGCCGATCGATTTTCAGAGATCGTTGTTACGCCTTCCAGCAATGGATTTTCCGATTTTGAAGAGCTATCTTCGCGATAAGACAGAAAGGGAAAAAGTCGCGTTCCCCGGTCCGCGAATGGCTGTGAATAGTCTTCATCGAGATTACAATTGAAAATGGCACCCCTTGGCGTAGCCAAGTTCCGACATGGGAAGGATGATCGGCAAGAATACGGAGGAGAGTTCGAATGGATCGCCGCTAATGATTATTATTATTATTATTATTATTATTATTATTGTTATTGTCAAATTCAAACCTAACTTTGGATGATTTATTATTATTATTATTATTATTATTACTATCATCGTCATCGTTATCATCACCATAGTCATCATTTTTGTTATTCCTATTATCTTCGTCGTCGTCGTCGTCGTCGTCGTCGTAGTAGTCACGATCATTATTATTATTGACGATGAAAAGCAGCGGTCGTGAGTCGGAGATTCGCGCTAGTCGTGCCTTTTTTTTTGTAAGTCCCTTCAATTATGCGGGGGTATGGACGAGGAGAGAATGGCGGAGCGAGTTACGACTTACGTCACGGTAAGAGGGGAAAAAAAAAACAAGAATCTACTTCTTCCGACGGATAAAACGAAAATCAGATCGATTGTTAAGAGGCGATTTGTATGATTTACAGACGGAACGTGTAGAAACGACGATGATGCTTTTCGATTAGCCCGATCTTGTCTTTGTCGTACCGATCGATTCGCGTCACCGTAATTAAGACACGAGGGATCGCGGGATACGTCGCGATCGTGGCATCTTCAAATTCGAATGGGACGACGATCCTCGCACCTACGCGCGGTATACGAGATCCATTGGACGCGATATTGCTACCAAAACTTTCAAAATTGCGAGGAGATGAGAGAGAGAGAAAAAATCGTCTTTGCGAAGCAACGGGAGCTTTCGAAATTTCCTTTCACTCTTCCTTTTGTATTATTCGAGACGCAAGCGTGTCGTCGTAGAGAGTAATAAACTATTCAGTATACAGAGTATTCGGGTATTTAATATACTTAACTTATATTATATAGCCGGTGTGTGATAGACGAGGAAGGAAAGTATAGTATGATGCATGGAGAGAGTATGAGATACATATATTGTGAGCGAGTACGAATATTATTAAAGAGAGAATATCATACGACACATTATTATTGATACGGCTGTAAGTCCATAGAGTCATTAACGCGTGTTGCAACATTTATATCATGACCCCACGATCATCATCATCATTATCATCATCATCATCATCATCGATCATCAATCATCACCAATCATCACCATTCGCATCAATATCTCTGCAATTATTGTAATAATAATAATTATTATTATTGATTATTATTAATTTTTTAACCATCACCATCCTCATCACCGTTATCATCATTGTTACCGACATCATCGTCATCACGTTTATCTTCATCGCCACGATTATTTTTATTTTTATTATTATTATTATTATTATTATTAATACTACTATTACAATTATAATTATTATCATCGTCGTCATTTGCTATACAATGATTATAAATACTCGAGAACGCATTACACGGCCACGTAGGCGCACACAAACGTCACGGTGACGATAACGATATTACCGGCATAACGTTACTACAGATAAATTATATGAAGAAACAAATATACATGTATACATATATGTGTACACGCACCCATACAGTATGCGTGCGTGTGTATATATATATAATTAACTCACGCGATTATAGCCGATACACGAAAGGACGAGGGCGATAGAGGTAATGATAATCACGATCACATATTTAATATAATTTTTAATTTGATGTTATCAACGGGTTTACTTCGCACCCTCGACGTAGTCACGGAAAGGATGATGGAAAGGAAAAAAATGGGTGGGCGTCGTCAGAGTCGATCGAATACCAAAGATCGTTCAATGTCAAGAGAACAAAAAAAAAATATGTACTTGTAAACTTTTTCGCAAAGAGGGAAAATATAGAAACGCGCGTGCATGTATACGCGACTTGAACGCGACTCGACCTCTTCTATCGGATATAATATACCCCTTTACCTGACGTTTCGTACTTTTCATGTAACGAAACAAAAAAAAATAAGAGAACGTTGAGCGCATCTAAAAACGTTTTTGTTTTTTTTGTACTTTCGAAATCTCGATCGATTCTCAATGGTACAAAGAAAAGGTAGTACAGCGAACGGCCTATGAAAGTTTGAGTAATCGTCAAATTATTTTCGAACGAAAGATCGTCGAATCGTTATACAGTCCGAATTGTTTGTAATGAATTTCACGATAAAAAAAAAAACAAAAATTTACAGCGCAAGGTATTTCTGAAGTAACGAGGAATGTTCTCGATTTCTAACGATCTTACATTTTTCCTCTGTATTTCAAGTCACAAAAATGAATATATCGATATAATATATATGTGATCTCACCAATTTAGTTACGATATAAGACTCGACTTACATTTTATTCGAAGGAACGCGCGAATCGATTCGATTTTTTCGATTCGACCAATTTTCGAACGACGCAGAAGACCTTTGGAAGAAGATGGAAAAAAACAGAGATGCGTGCGACGACACGGATCTCGACCGAAGGAGTTCGCGATCCAAAGTGAGACACCGCGTATACATTCTGGTTCATTGATTCCGTTAAAGGGACGCAGCGCTGAAGGGGAATGGCTTCCTCGAGTGACGTAACCACCATCGATTTCTACCGGCGTTAACGCGATCGATAAAACAGGATGTACCTACCGAGCACTTTTTGTCCGTAGAAAAAAAAAAAAAAGAAATGATCGATAGTCTACCGTCGTTGAATCTCTTATATATGTGCTTTTGATTTTCTATTGTTAATAAAAGAATAAAATAAAAAACCTTGCAAGATTCTGTCGAAGTTTCAAAACACTCGACAATCGAAACAGGACAAACTCGAACGTCAAATTTGTGGCCTTCGATCGTAAGTTTATTTCAATTTTACATTTATTTCATTTTCTTTATTTTCTAATCATTTTATTAAGCGATAACAAATATCGGAATAGGTTGCAACGCGCTAACCATAATGGGATTCTCCACAGCAGTGGTCGGAAACTTCCGCTTCCGTCGACGGAAGCCCTTGGCGTCAGAAAATCCTTGAATCATTATTTCCACCCGTTATAAACGCGACCGTGAAGATAATACGCTTTCCGTGAATTTTTATTATCGAATTATCTATCTACATATTTTTTTAGAACCTCTGAAATTTAATATCAGCTTCTTCAAATTTTAAAACTATTTTAGATCGCTTAACTCACGTTACTTACATTATAAATCTCCTACTTACCTTACCTTACGCAAATGTCACGATTCCTTCGGTATTTTGGATCTGATTCAAAAACCTATTTTTCCATTATATTATAAACAATACTTCCGATCTATTCAACGAAAGAACACCACCACCATCGATACAAAAACGCAAAAAATGGAAAATATTATCGGTAAGTATAAAATAATACCTTCTAAAAAAAAAACAGCTGTTTGCATAAAAAAAAGCAAGAAATGAAAGAACTCTCTAAATGCGAAGCAACATCTCGTCACGCTACTTTATACAAATTTATTCTAATTTAAAAAAACAATTTTACTATCCTTCCCTTCTTCAAAAATATCTTCAAACGGAAGCGCGTTCGCGGGTATGCGCGCAAGTGTCTGCGCATGTATGTATCTCATAGTGCTACAAAGTTATACCTAATTATACCGCGCGAGCGTATCGTTCACAGGTTCGTCGTGGCCATTCATCGTCCAGAGCTTTTTCCATCGTCGTTGATTCGCCGTTATCACTTTGCCTCCTCCTCTTTCCTTTCGAGCTCGAAAGGTAAAAGAATACGCGTATGAACTTGTCAGTGCGCTCGCGACATTTGCATAAAATGTAATCGCGAAATAGAGGTTCGTATATCTATATATATAGAAATAAATTTTACACACAAATATGTGTATTTACGCGTATATGTATAAATCGATACGCGAGCACACAAACAAGTAGCATATTGTCTCCCTCCTCGATAGTCCGAGGACACCGCCATCGTGAGTCGCTCGCGACCTGGATTTGAAAAGGCTCTGGAAAAGGAGCATGACCCTTGGATGTGTTTCTCGTTGTGGAGTCTTCGGAAAAACAAAGAAAGTAAGAAAGAAAGAAAGAAAAAGAGAAGAAAGTGTCGAAAAAAAAAACAAAGGTCGATGGCAATAGTTGAATGTTTCTTTTTATAGAAGATCACTCAGAGAGACACGCGTTGGGATAAGTTTTTTCTTGGCTTTTATTACAATTATTACTTCAATGTTTTATTCCTTCCTTTGTTATCAATAAAAATCGTTACATAGTAGTTTGGGCCGCTGCTTGGCGTCAGACGAATCGACAAGCAACCAATTATAGTAATAGTAGTAGCGGTAATAGTAATAATAGTAGTAGTAATAATTGGTATCGGTATCTCGTGTATGGATGTCGTGTCTGTCTGGCTCTGTGTTCGTGCGCGCACGCGCATGTTGCGTGTACGTGTGTATATGTGTCTGTACGTATACGAACATCTACGTGTATGTACGTGTGCGTGTATCCATCTCCTCCTCTCGGACGCATTTCGCGTGGACGCATATAAAATGTTTTCGACAAAGGAAAAAATAAACGGTGGGAATGGATCGAGATCTCTCCGCAGACTCTCTCCCGTATTTGTAACGCGTCGACCTCGAGGGCTTCGTGTACCGCTGGATCTTCCCGGGGACGAAGAAAGTCATGAAAACGAAAAACGAGCGAGAGGACCTTGACATCTTCGACTCGATTGCCTTTTCGTGTTCGGTGATATACTTGTCCTGGCTCGATAGAGAGAGACCCGTACACACCATCGAGTGGACGACGAGAACGACGAAGAAGCTTTCGGGACGAGCGACATAAGGACTTCCAATTGCGTACCACTTCTTTTTTTTTTGTTGGATCTTTTATATTAAAACAAGATCGAATTAGATAATTTACTAATCTTTTTTTCTTCTTTCAATCTTCATCGTTTTATCACAAATCGTATTACTTTCTATCCTTAAACTAAATCCATCTAGAATAAACGAAATCGGATTCTCAGCCGTTTTGAAGAAAAAAAAAAAAAAAAA
>JAIFRP010004408.1:1120801-1132598 GCA_032403825.1 Odynerus spinipes
AGAAATCATGAGCTTTATTTGATAATATATTATCAAATATTGTAATCAAATCTAAATTTATAATAATTCTAAAAATCTTTTCTTTGATAAACATTCCTTAAAAGTGTTCATTGCATTAATTCATTTAACAAATTATGTACTTTACATTACGTGATTTAATAAATAGTATTTTAATTTTTAAATAATAATTATGATGTCTATATATTAAACAGATGGAAGTTAAATAATTGACATATTTGTCATTATACTAAGACTTGTATCTTTCTATGAATTTTGAATCTAAATACCACGGATCATTATCCATAATAAAATATTCAAATTAGTGCAAGTAACATTCATTACAATGATAAAAAAAAAGTCAGAATTCAATTGCCTTTAATAAATATGATATTTTAATAAGAGCTCATTATACTAATTTACATTCATATAGGTAGCATCTGCAGGAACTACTTAATCTTAGTTAATAACATATTGTATTGACACTTTGTGGTACTGTTTTTTTGAATATTAAATGCCGCAATAGCACTTGTATAGGGCAAAATTTTTTAATTGATTTTCTGAACCTACTTAATAATGTTGATACATTTATTAAATGTGCTTCACTATCCGTATTGTACATATTTAAATCCAAACAATGTTATGGATAATGTGTAGGTTTAGCTGCACAATTTTTAAAATAAAATATCAGTATGAATTCTATATTTATAGACAGAAATATTAAAATGTATAGACAAATTACTTCTACTTATTTGTTTATATGAATTCATGCAGTTGCATATTATATTCAAGAAATAAAATATTTACAATGATATTAAGTCAATGCTGAAATAGTTAATTAGTTTTGCCTATTAGATTACTAATATGTCCAATTATATTTTATGAATTGCACAAATAATTTCTATATTAAAATAGTTTTATTTTAAAGCACAAAAGTTTCTGCGACGAACTCTGGATAAACTGTGAATGGCGATAAGTAATCCAAATAAATCTAAGAAAATCCATTAAATTGGCTTTGTAGGATGTATTGCAAAATTATAGAATGAGCTACTTACAATGCACTAATATTGTTTAATAAAAAAATAGTACGAATGATGGTAATGCCGCGAGTTATAATTTAACGAAACTTTCATTATTAACAAATATCGTGACGGAGATGAGTTGTTTAGTTTAGTGGACTATTTTAATAGAATGTTTCAGCTACCCCTTACTTCTGTCGACGATGCATCCGCACCCCTCTGCATTTTTAACCACTCGACAAATTCATCGAGCATTACAGGCCCTAAAACAGAACATGGATAAAATGTCAAGACATAAACATCTTGAAAGAAAAGTCTCCTAGAAAAACGGGTGACTAATATTAATGAATAAATAATATGTAATACATGTGTATATATAAACTTATTGAGTAATTTCCCTGTGTTTACTCTTTCTTAGATAAAAAAATACGATGATGTCACTTACACGCTCCATCTAAATCATAATTGGATAAGTCATGATTGATTGTACGAGAAAATTCTAAAATGTTGCACCATTGATCTTTGTTGATTACTTTGTACTTGGATTGATCTAGGAACTGAGCAAATTGCGTAAACAAGGGCCAATGCTTTCCCAAAAGTAATTGTAACATTACTCTAGCAGTTTCCATATCCATACTGCGTTGATCTTTATCCTAAAGCAAACCGACAAAGACAAGATATAGTATCTCATAACATTTTTCAACAAAGTTTTACTGTAGCACCTACCCTAGCAAAGTCATAAGCATATCTATAGATTCCTTTAAAGATGTGAGGATCATTTAACTGATTCCTTAGGTATTCCAATTTGTGTTGTATTTTATATATGGAATCACACTGTAACTCCGAAAGACCTTTTAACCATTCGCCCAAAGTAAAAAACCCCATCTGCCGAGCATTCATTTTATATGCAAGAACCAGCATCACTACATTTTCAGGTTCAACTCCAATATCTTCGCAGAATTTCTCCATTCCTTCAGGACCCAGTGTATCTGAGTCATCTGGCGTTGTGTATTCTCTAAACCAAGTTATACATCTTTTTTGAGAGAAGGAGGATGCACTGGAGACATCTTCTGTTTTTGTATACCGTCTTGCTCTAAAATGATAGAAGAAATGAAGTAACTCCTCGATGAGATATGCTATTTAAAATATTTATTAATATGTGATATAAATGTGTCATACCCGGATGTATGTCGTAATCGTTTTGATGGATGCCTCGGTAAGCCCTCTTCATGGGCACTAGGTGACATATCAATCGATGTGTGATGATGATTTGTGCTAGAGGGGGCTCTACGTTTGCTGCGTGGCATCCCTCCCCTCGCTAGAATTAAAATTTTTAGTATGTCACTATATATAATAGCAATATTCACACTAACTCTAGTTAAGTGATTCAAAATTAAGAATTTTAAAAGAAAACAAATTGTTATTCAGCAATCCTTCAAAGATATATATATATATATATAAATGGATCTAAATACGTAACCATATAAACATTTAATAAATATCTTAAATCTATTTTACTTCATTCAATAGAAACATACATTGTATGTGCAAATGCTAAAATATAGAAAGAAAATGTTACCAATTTGCAATATATCTGCATTTTAAGATACAAGATATTAGTATTTATTGCAATAAGCTATTTTTATTTTTCCTAATGAGAATATAGTGTCAAGAAAAAATAAAAAAAGAATAAGTTTCTGATCATCAATCTAAAAAAGTATGAAGTATTTTATTGATACTTTAACAAATTCTTTGTACGTTAATATTGAACCTTGAATCTATAATAATGACAGTACTCATAATGAAATTAAATCACTCATGAAGACATTTCATTAAATACTGATCATTTAATTACCAATGAAGAAACTTCTTACCACGCAGCAGATGTAGATGTTATTAAGCAAATTAAGCCGACTGGTTTAACTGCTAATGTAATTGTTTAACAATGATTAAACTGACATATCCTTTGGCTGGTATAAGATCGAAAGTGAGGTTAGGCGCACCAAATGATTTTAATACCACGTAGTTTTCAAGTCCTGCTGTACTACTTTCAAGCAATTTGCACAACATGTGATGTAGCAGGCAAATACCTAAGATATGATAATATAATGTATTTAAAATTTTTTTCCTTTAACTTCAAGTATTTAATATATACAAGAGTAATAAGTATGATATACAAAATAAATCACGTATATTTAAAACTGTCACGCAAAATAAATCTTAAACGGTCAGAGAGATACGATGTAATAATTAGTAGAAAATTTTGCATGAAATATATATAGAAATGTACAAAGAATCGAAGTGACCCTCCCTACCTTGTCCGAAGAACCACTAGAGCAATCGTAAAAGAAAAGTATTTCTCATTCAAAACTCAACATTCAAAATAAGGCCTCTGTTCAAGTTCGCTCTGTAGAAATAATACTAGACATAGTGGCAGTAATATTAGATACTCTGTTATTTGATTAATTTTTGACGTAAATTACTACCTAAACGCAGCACAGTTAAAATCTCCTCGTAAACCCCGTTTTATTTCATTTTATTGCCGTTTCAAGACAGCATGCCTTTTTCGCAGAGATGCCAAACCTACAAAACCCATTCGATCCAGTGACGGCAACCATCGAGAGAAAGACCATCGATATTTCGACTATTATTCTTTATCGATACTATCAATATGCGAACATTAGCGCGAACTTTAAACGTAAACATTTATTCTTACAAGTAGTTTTACATATTATGTACTATTACACGAAATCACAAATAGGTTTATATAGATTATATTTTAAACAGAAGGGACATTTTTATTTTGTCAATTATCTAATATCTAATACCATTATTAAATACTTTATAATGGCAAATTTTAAAAAGAGAAATTAGGCGTGTGTATGTGTATCAAATGAAAATGCAAGGATATGATAATAATTTCTTTATTGGCAGCTAATGCCAGATGACAACAGACAAGACACAATAACAACTGCTTTCTATATATATTCTGAACGATTAGAACACAGCTTATATTACATAATTACAAATAAAATACAAGGTCATTAGTGCAATAATCTTTATACATATTTATACCATAATTGGTCAAATACAATACTTTAGCCAGAAAATAGCAAGTGAAATACTGTTGCATAGCACAAAATACAACATAGAATAGGATGTGCAAATGTAAAATCGTAATATCTTAAAATAAAAGAAGCACCGATAATTTATCCATCCACCAATTTTTCTATTATTAACATCAAAAAGTTGGACAGGAAAACTTTCTATCATTGAACGAATATATTTGTTATCTAGACAAAAAAAGCACATTGCTATTAAGCATGAACTTATTAACACAAATTGTAATTATGTTATGCTGCTACCTTACAATATGAATGACTCGATACATTCGATTTTTTTGCTTTAACAAACATTAATGTTGGGAACATTTGATACCACCACTGGCACAATAATATTGCACTTCTTGAAAAGGAGAATGTTCTACTCATCATTAAGCTAGACCATCTGTAGGCTTTATAGTTCATATAAACACTGTGCATGTACAGTAGAATTTTTAACAACATATTTTATCCTATTATATATAGCTAATATTACCGCGATAGCAGTATTACAATATGACATTGTCATATGTGGGAAAGATTTAGCTATATTAAATAGAATTGTATTTAGCTCATGTATATTATATTTTATATCTTTCCCTTCTATTAACGGTATACAGGAGTTCATTGAAACAATATTTTATATTTTTTTTACAAATGACAATTATGTCATAGTGCCAATTGCAAGTGGAGGTCATTACTATTTGACCCAATATATTATACATGCAGTTATGCAAAGAAAGATATTGTCATATGCTATTTTTTAACCTATACAATACATTTCAAGTGTTTATTGGTTGCTGCTTAAAAGGGAATGTATCAGTGAATTTCTGATCCAAGTAATTTCTTTAATCAGTAAATTTACGATTGGGATTTCTGCCGAACAAAGCCGTTCGAATTTGAGGTATCAGCTGCTGAGCTATAAGCTCTAGCCGTGACTCCAAAGTGTTGTTGATCTTAGTGCGACCTATATTTTAAAAAGATTGATTTAACATAATATCTATGACATATTCAAGAGTAACTAATGTAATCTTATTAAGCAGGATAAATGAAAAAGAATTTTTCTATATTATTGGTAAAAGGAGTTATTAATAATATACAAATTAAATATATTAAAATGTATAAATAAATAAAATAAATTCATAATATCATTACCTTTAGCTGTTAGTAATTCAATGCCACCACAACTTTCAGCTGGCAAAAATGTATCTTGATCTATTTTAATAATAACATCCTTCTTTGTCGTTTCTTTATATATTTTTTGTATACCTTCAAGAAGAGATTCTACAATAGGTAGATCGGTTTGACGGACACGGATATAAATATGATTTTCTATAAGCTGTAGAATTACATAAAATAATGTTTTAAATATTTATTAGCATAAGAATCAATTAATATGCATATGACCATAATCAAAAAAAGTAAGCCAATTGATCATACCTGAAAGATACCTTGTGTGATCAATAAACTCATAATATGACTATATTTGCTTGGATCTTGATTTACTTCTTCTAATTTTTTTCTAGCTTCATCAAGAACATTACGTACATGATCTTCACGAACTTTTAAAACCTTTAATCGGGCTTGATTGAGCATGTTTGAGGATTGACTGTAAAAATGATTTCAGTTTACCATTAAAAAATATATCATAATGTTAAGAATATTGCAATTAAGATGGAGTAAACAATATGTTCTAATGTTTGTAATATTATGTATAATTTAATTATATGTAAATTGTACACAAAAAAAAATAAGAAAAATCTGTACACACATTTTTTTCTGTAGTTCAACTTGTTTTTCTTTCTTTTCATAATATTCCATAATTTTAAGTCGTTGCTGTTGAACAAGACGACCCTTTTCAATGTTAAACTCCTCTTCAGCTTTGGCATCTATTTCTTCGGCCTTTTCATTAGCTTCCTGTTCTATGAAAGCCATCATATGCTTAATCTGTAATACAAGTAATAAGTTAAACATCCATATTCATTTGTATTAACATAAAATCATTGAAATATAAGATTAATTAGTTATAAGAAGTTATAAAAGAGTTATATAAAATTTGAATAGGTAACAAGTACAATTTTATATATTCAAGCGTTTAATTTTTTCATTTATTGTCAAATATCTAAATATATCCCTAATATGTATTCCTAACACATACTCATAGTTTTAGATAATATTAATGCATATATAATATACAAAGTAGATTCAAAATTACAAATGATCATGACATATATTTAGATACGGGAAAATTCAAAAATAACTTATATGAGAATACAGCCAGACTTGTACGTACACGTATATTAATAATATAATTTTACTTCAACACTACAGTTTTTTACTAACCTGTTTTTGTACATCGGCATCGCTGAGCGCCATGGTGAGTTTTGTAAATTTACTCAAAAATAAATCTCAATAATTTGAAGGAAAAGTTAAAATTTCAATGAATCCAATTCCAAAGCGCAGAGAAAGAGTCAACGCCTATCCATAAAACCGTGATGCTGTCCTCGCGTAACGACGGTCATATGACTGTAATTCGTTCTAAAACGCATCACAGTAGTGCCACGATAATAAAAGTAACAATGGCGATCAAAAGGCGAAATAAGCGCTTTAGACGAGAGAACGTGTAACTACGAACAACACCACAAACCACTAGAATTTTTAAATTCTTGAATTATTATTTTTGTGGTACGCGCACGTCGTTATGTGGCACATGAAATTGTTATATATTATCGATCTTTATAGGAATTAAAATTATAAACTATCAAATGTAAGTATAACGTTAAATGGTCGTTTTAATTTATTTATCTATTACATTAAAATTATATTTATTCATTTCAAAAAAATCTTCATTATAAAACTTATTTTTTACATTGGGACCTATCCAATGATCTCTTGGAAATTATAATCAACAAAAACTAAGAACGTTTATGAATAAAAATCTCTATTTTCAGTTTGGGTTTTCTACATCTTAACCTTGTCCTCTTCACACGTTCATTCTTTATCCATTTTATTTTCAAGCTTTTCTTTTTCTTTTGTAAAGTAATAAAGTTATTGTATATTACTTGGTAGAAATACGGAGATCGATACATGCTTCTTGTTCAAGATCCAAGCTTTCTGGTGTATCATTGACATTAATGGATTCTCCATCAAAATATAACTTAATACTGGATTCGCTAACATTCCATTGACGAGCACAACTAGCAATTAATATCTTAAAAGGCTGATTTTTTTTAAGTGGCACTATTATAGACTCCTTATTTGCAGTTTGTACTTTAATTTGACATATATTTTCTTCTATATTTTGTTCTTTTTGAGCAATCATATTTTCATCTACTATTCCTCCTTCTGGAAAAGAAAAAAAGAGTAATTACATAGTTCTATACAATTAAAAATTTCTATTTACATACCAAGAATATCTATGATGGAAAGACCTATAGACGATGGAGTATCTGTTAAGTTTATAACTTTATCTTTCTTTGTTATTAAAATCTGTTCTATAGAAACATTCTCCATGTCTGCAAAGTACTGGAAAACTTTCCTAAAACTATCATGCTGCAACCAATTTTTATAATCAGTATATATTCTTATTTTATTTTAATATAAATAATTAATCTTACATTGTACACGCTTAAACGGTGAATAGTTTTAGATCGCCACAATATTTTCACATTAACATCATAATTTTCATCTTTTTCTATGTCTTCATCGCTACTACAATCCAAAACTATTGAAATATCTTGTGTTTTTGTTGCTGTTCCATTTCTAGTACTCTTACAAGTCAAATTACTATCATTCACTTCCTGTACAGATACAATTTCCAAATCTTCTTGTACAGAAACAATTTCTAAATCTTCACTTACATTATGAGTAGAATGCTGAAAATAATATACGTGACAAATTTAATGAGTACATCATGTGATAACAGTAATGACAATGACATTGATGATAATGATAACAGCAACGATAACAAGCAATAATTGATAACAATTTGATTGCCTAGAAACTACGCAAATACATTTTCTTTCATCTTACACAACTTTTTACATTCTGCCGTTTTCTTCTTCCTTTCCTTTTATTATCCATTCCTGTATTTTCTTTTAATGTATCATCATGATTCGTACAGACTTTATTTTGTAAAGCTAAAAATGTTAAACATTTGTTATATCGCGAATTGCAAAAAACATACAAGTAACAAATTTTAAAATTAAAAATACCTTTAAGGGCTACCACAGAATTGACATATATATCATATTCATCCTCAGAGGAACTGTCCAATTTTTGGGCATCCATTGTTTTGATTAAATTTAACATTGACTATTAATAATATGTGCATATAATGTGAAACACCGGAAAATACATTTTGAATATGTCTCTTTCGTTTGAATTTGTTATCTTCATTCAATTATACATATTTTTCTATATAAAACAAGTGAGTTAGTGACAATTTAGGGATCAAAGCAATAATTTGATAAAATATGTGCACTTTTACCACTTGCAAAATATATTAATAATTTAAGTACATTGTTATAAAATTGTACAATACTATTGTAATACTTTGACGTTGGCGTTAACCGATCTTTTCGTCCAATCTTTTAATTTTTGGTGCATACAAACACACATATATAATAAATGACCAATCGCGGAAAAGATAAATCTTGCTGAAGAGTGTATATGTACTACAAGTAGCACAGTGTCCTCAAAAAGTCAACGACTAACGTATTACCACTTAAGTTAGATTTTTGAAAACTTCACGCATTACAGGATTCAATAAATAAAATCATTCTTTTATTATTTGTAAAAACTTTGAAGACTATAAAACACACAAAAGTTTTATCAACATCTTGTGAAAATGTCAATTACTTTCGAGACCAATAAGATTCAATATCTAACGGAACAGACATTTCCATTTGTAACCATAACCCCACCAGGCTCCTGTTTTATTGAAAATGCGACTTTAGGAAGCACGCATTTTGCAATTTGCTTGAAATCGATATGTTCTATAAGCTGACGCCGATAAATGTTTGATTTTCTTCTGTAAAACAGTTACCAGTTACATTTCCTTTTAAAGATACACATGATTGTGACCAACGCAAGAAATCAGTATGAATAAGGTATGGTTTTGCTATCGTTAACGTATTATTAGATTTTGTAATTCAAGGAAAGTAGAGACATAACAACGCCTTCGTCAATTGCATTAGGGTTTCATCGTTGGCCGATTGTAACTATTTAATGTAGATCTTTCCTTATATATCGTTAACGTTGCGAAACTAGTTAAATAAGTTTTGCAGAATTCCGAAATAAGGCGTGCTTTGATTGAAAATTTGACTCACAGTATAAAAGTGCTTCTCTAATATAAATCATAGGCGTAATAATTACGAAGAGAACGAATCTTACTGCTGAGTTATCTTTAATTGTTACAATCGTGTCCTATTTAATTCCAAGTTTGGAAAATTATTTCAGATGTCGAGATATCCTTCGGACTGTAAAGTCTATGTGGGAGATTTAGGGAGTAGCGCGACAAAACAAGAGTTAGAGGATGCTTTCTCATACTATGGACCTTTGAGAAATGTGTGGGTCGCTAGAAATCCCCCTGGATTTGCTTTTGTCGAATTTGAAGCTGCTAGAGATGCGGAAGATGCGGTCAGGGGCTTAGATGGTCGTACCATATGTGGAAGACGCGTTCGTGTGGAACCATCAAATGGAAAGAGATTAAGAGACAGAGGCTCGTCGCGACGAGGCGTGGCAAGGCCATTCCATCCAGAGGATAAATGTTATGAATGTGGTGAAAGGGGTCATTACGCAAGAGATTGTCCTCGGCATAGAAGTTCTCGCAGAAAACGGTAAAGTTATTCGTTTAATTTGGTTGTTATTGCAGCTTTATATTTTATAAATATTGATCAATATAGGTATACAAACTACGTCCTAGCAATTTGAATAAAACTTTATACTTCACCTTTCTTAGATACGATATTAGAAATGCTTTTTCATTAACATGAATATATTTTAAAAATTCTTATTAGCTCCGATATCGTGAATTTACTATTTTGTAATTTGTTTTATTTGCATAACGAACACCCATTCATTTAATATATATGCCAGACATTTTCTTCAACATCTTTGGAAAACTAGTACAAATATTTGGATTGATTTACGCGATATCATTGATAAAAAAAAGTGCTGCTGCTTACAAGATTTATCTTCCTAACGCAGCGTCGTACGTTTCTTCGTATACCTATATTATTATTAAAATCATATGAAACACATACATTCGTAAGAAGTATATTTATAAGATGTATGTACAACAGGTTCTTTATACATACCCGGAAGCTCGATCCGAAACTGTTTTTTAAAATGTGCAATGATTTTCTAAATTTATGAAACTTAATCTCATAGGGAAAATCTTTAGCAATTAAAATGATAAAAACTATTTCTGCTATATCTTATATTTGCCAAAAAAAGAAAAATATAATATATTTACATACAGTTACTATATAAAGTTAACGAGTACTCGGAAGTCGACGAAGGTAGAACCATTACTTTATGTGAAAACGATGAACGCTTAAACAACGGTTAAGATAGCAAAGAATCTTGCCGACGTAACGATGCCCATTATTTATAGGAGATGCGGCTGAACAGGCATACACATGAGAAATGTGTTGCTACTGTGATTCTCGCGAGATTCGCCTTGGGTTCAGTTTGTGACACACACTGCGTAGTTACAGCGTAGAGCACTCACCTACTTTGGGTTTCCTTCTGCACTCTGCGAGCGAGAGAGGCAAAACACGGCCGACGGAGTGGCTAGTTCTGCGCACTACGATACTTCCACTGACCACTGACATCACCCTAGACTGAGAGTTTATGCACATCGGCACTTCTGGTAGCCCGGCCTTCTTCGTTCGACTTACTGTTTGTGCCTAGTCGTCGTCATAGTACCTAGTGGTCACTGAGAGACAACGTTTGAGCCATCTCGTCTAGCCACTCTTCGTCCGTTCATCTGACCCTCGCGTGATTTCATCTGCATACGTGCTCATCCGCTCTTCTCCCCTTCCCGGCATTGCCATCGCGTGCTCTACGACTGTGTCTGCTATATGCAGCCAGGAGAGATGGTACATAAATAGAATAGTAAACATATTTTGATCGATCGTTAATACAGTGCATTTTGCAAAGGGTAAAGTGATGCGAATAATAATCGGTAGCTAAACTATGGTACAGAGACAGAGAGAGAGAGAGAGAGAGAGAGAGAGAGAGAGAGAGAGAGAGAGANAGCGAGAGAGAGAGAAAGAGAGAGAGAGGAGATTGGTTCGATTCAGAATATTATACGATGCCGTATGCTTTGATAAGATTTGCTTTGCTCCGATCAGATAAGATTACAACTTTGTCAATTACGATTTGCACAAATTCCCTTGTTCTTAAGTATAAGTCTGTTGTATAAAACATATGGAAAAGGAGGTAACAACAGGTATTAGTAATAATGAAACTAGTGAAAGTTCCAAAGTGTTCAGCTAACGCTATAAAATTACAGCTTATCGATAGACGTTAAAAATTGGTTACATGTCCCCGCGTACAGGGAAACGTGCTAAAAGAAACGAATCTCGTACGTTCGAGGGACGAGAGAATATTTAGATACATTAATATTTAGGTACGACTTTGCATCAGGAGAAATTAAAAAAAAAAAAAAAA
>JAIFRP010004408.1:1138367-1153158 GCA_032403825.1 Odynerus spinipes
ATATATATATACACACACACAGTTGAAAATAAAGAAAATTTGTGACATCGTTATATGTAATCTCATTTTAAACCTTAACGTCGATATTTTGCAAGGCGTTACCTCATCGATGTACGTATGTATATACATATCGAAAAACGGGAAAACTGACAGAAGCGTTAAAATGATTATTTAATATCTTGCGAGTAATTGTATCTAAAACAATGGTACACCGCGTCTAATTGGAACGTTGAAAAACATTCTTCGATAACCGCGCGTATAAAAATTTAAAAATGACATCGGAGAACTCGATAATAAAAAGGTTTAATCGACCTATCGAATACAAAGAATATTGTACATCGTATAAAAATAAAACTAGCTTGGATACTTTGCAACATGATTACGCTGTATTCATTTTTATATTAAAACAAAGAAAAATGTAATTTAAAAGATCTATTTCTGTCTATAAGTATATAATATACCGCTATCAAAAGTCTCACAGCCTTCAAACTCGGTTACTGCATACGTTATATGCTTACCCAATGTATTGTTGCATCATACGTATTTACAACTTCTTAAGTTACCGTTTTGTAACCGTATTGACTTTACATATTTTGTAAACCAATGACGCGTAAGAGTTACAGCTTATGAATTGTACAATTCATTTCTCTTGAAATTCTTATAAAATTTAATCTTATAACTAAGTTACAGATTTCAAATAGTCTACGATACATAAGCATTAAATATCGAAGTAGCGTTTTGCAAAAGCTACAAGTATATTACCGATTTTTTAAATTAAAAAGAAACCCCGGGTTGCTTAAACGATGTAATACTGTTGCATGTTCATAGTTGACCATGCAGTACTGTGATTGTAATAATAAATGGTTTCCGTATATAACGTAAAAACAATGTATATGCGCATAATCGTGTACATGGTTGCAATGATTTTTATAAATTGATCGTCATCTTTAAATTTATTCCATTATCATAAGAGAAAATAAAAGAATTTTATTTTAAATATTTAGGATGGTACTAAAATCTATATTAATTTAGAATTCACGGTGTAAAGAAATCTATTTTGGCACGATTTAACGTATTTACGACTATTTGTACATTTACAATAAATATCATTGTAATAACAATGTCGCACGGGATTAATTGTTCTTTAATTACAACATTTTCTTTGTTATAGGTTGATCATTATCACTGCTTGTAAATGGCATAAAAGTGAAAAACATAACGATCATTATTTCATTTGATCATTATTTCTTTACATCCGTTAAAAAAATACTATACGCATAAAGATACAAATCATTAAAATGAATAGCACTGCTTGTAAATGGCATAAAAGTGAAAAACATAACGAATCTCACGATACGTACTTCCGATTGTGTATTTTGACAAACATGTTTTCGAGGTGTATATACGTTATTTATATTAATTACAAGAAGTATTTATCATAATTAAACCGGTATGCCATTGACAATAGCGATTCAATCTAATGAAAAATACTTAACACAATCTTTTTTATTGGATAGAAGTACAAACGTTTACTAATATCTAAATTCTTTGGTTGATGATATATGGATAATTACATTACCCACAATTTGTGTAATGAACATAATTTATAAACGGATATTAAAAAGAATAATATTCATTTGCATGCACATGCGCACGTGTGTGTATCTACATAATCGTAATCGTACAAAATTTCTTTATGTTTCTTTTCGATAATGATACAATTTCTGATTTCTTTAGTATATTTATATTTATGCTTATGCAAAACAAATAATTAGGGCAATTATTTTGCATATATGAAAAATGAATAAATATTTGAAGTTATAAATTGATATATCTTTGCCTTTTGCACGTAAATACATACACATCGTACAAGGCAATTTGTTTTATGAAAATGTTTCACATTCTATGCAGACCTAATGATCTATCTTTACATATTAATATTTCGATTCGGATATAAAATTCTTAACGTAATCGCTTATAATGTTTAGCAGGAGCGTATGGTACCTATGTTAGGAAAACTGTTCAAAATGATAAGGTGGGGTTCATCATCGTCGGACACTTTGCTACCTATGAAAAAAATATATGGAAATACAGCAACGATGTATCGAACGAGCATCGACTACACCACCTTATTTTGGACAGATTTAAACAGTATTTTTTACTCGTCATAGATATTTTCTTTAGTTAAAGTTTACATATATATATCCTCATGCAACAATTATACAATAATGTAAAAGAGAATGTATTACATTAACAGATTCACTACCACCATTCGATGCTCTAATATATTGTGTATTTTTAAAAACGAATATAGTCTAAAACCTAGCAATAATATTAATAATGCTTTTAAAATAAATTTTAATTTGTACAATATTTGCAGCAATGTTATTTAAAAGAGGATGACGCGTGACTTGAAAATAACGTGGTTAATAGTATGTTATGGCAGTGAATATGTTAATATCAAATATCTATATAGTATGTTTAACATTGTTAATATTATAAAATAGTTGTTAATATATTCAACATAATATTTATAGCAAGCAGCACTCGTAATGAAAGTATAAAACACGCTAGTATTAACAAATTCATCTAACGATTTTTCTTATTATAATCATAAAACTTTTCGCGTAACTATCGTTATATTTGTCTTGTAATCAGACTGTTCTTGGCTGTGATATAGGATGCATTTTATACATATACACTTTCTTAAAGTGTATGTACATTTTTATAAAGTATAACATAGAAAACATTGTCATCAGTAACGAATAATATGATGTATATTCTGCAAAATCATGATGAACAAACTTTCCTATTTATAGAACTTTATAAAAGACAATTCGTGTCTAAACAATGAGGAAATATATAAAGAATTACTCTTTAAATCAACTGCACATTTGATAAAATATAGCATAAATTTAATTTATGCTTGTAATGCCAATGATTTACATGATTTAGTGAAATATGTCTCTAAGCGATTAAAAAATAGATAAATGTAAAAAAAATAACATTATATAGATTTAACATTTTTTCCTGTCGTTAATGATCATCACTTTTAACTAGAAAACTAATTATATATACAACTTTAACAATTATAAAAATTAATTATTCATACACGATTCGTCTGACCGATTCGTTAACCGACAAATACCTGATTCGATTGCAAGGAACTCTTAGGGAAAAATTATCTAATATAAGAAAAGTAAAATTTTAAATATATGTTCGTTGCTTCTAATTATCAAATCGTGTAATTGCAAAGCTTCTAATCCAATTTTCATTAGAATTTATTGACACACATTACTTATAGGCATGTTTTAGGCCATTTTAATTATCGAATGTCATGAAGAAAATTATGCTTCGTTATTAGCTTTGAGTACTCTATATGGACTTGCCTCCCAACCACAGATAATGTTTGACATTTTGCTTAAAGTTTCCTTGTGTGACGCATCAAAAGCTTATAGTAAAATACCCTATAACTCTTGTTACAATTATAACAATTAAAAGACTTATTAAAACGTGAACACGATACCTTCAGATCATTGTAAGTTGTCCACATAAAAATAAGTCAATGTTAGCAATCCACTACCTTGTAGGGATGTTGAAGCATGGATGTTAATATACATATTCTTTTGATGATACAAATAATTTGAAAAATATTCAAGTTATATCATTTTAAGGACATTGACTTTTTGTTATTTTAAGTTTGGAGCTACTGGAAGAAAAGTTATCTAACTTGTATCTCATTCTTTCTTTGGTATGTTTTCATTTTCATACATGTATCATATTTAAGCAGAGACCAAGTATATGTTCCTTTGTAATATATATATACAAGATGACTAACAGTTCATACATTTTATATGAATAAAGTATTAAACCATTTCTTCCTATTCACAAAATAAATATTAATCAACAATATCACAATTAGATAAACATTTTTTTGTAGTAGCACATAGTTTTAGCATATTGGTATGGATAGTTTGCAGAACAAAAGTTTGCCTTTTTCAATAAATTAGACATATTTTTCTCTGTTTTTTACCTACAATATATGTATAATAGTGTTGTAATATAATAATTTTTATTTTATAACACAACAAATTTTTTCCCATATAATTTATATAAAACCCTTACTTATGCAGTTATCTTAATTGCCTCGAAATGTGTCATGTTATATAATTTATTCTATAGTCATTTATGGTCGTTTTCTACTTGCATGTACTCATGCACATGTGATTTTAAGCTTCAAACGATTGTCTTAGAAAAAGTAATCTTATTGTACTTTTTACTGTTGTAGGTAGGTAAATGTACACATGAATTGCAAAGATTGTGTCTTATAGTGTACCAATTCAAGTAAGCGTGTACGAAGTTTAGGTATAAAAAGAATGTTACTAATGTGTAACAAACTGCTTGAAACTCAAAGTCGTAATTGTGCGAAGTTCATTAGTATTTAGTTTATATTTTAATATCAGCCTCATTAGTTTTTATAATATTTACAGAGAGAGACAGAGTTAAGACACTTTATCTTCCAATTGCTCCACGCAATATATTAAAATATCTAATGTAAAAAATTGTTTTATGTGCAATGTTCTATAAATTTATCTAATTATTATATAAAATTCTTTCCTTCAGATTTCATTTCCCTATAAATATATTAGAGAAAATTAGATCTTTTAAATTTCGTAATTTATAAAATTAATTATTGAACATTTGTGCACTCGAAATTAGAAACTTTACGATTGATATACGTATACTACACATATACACATTCAAAAATTATCCAAATAAATCCCTATTTACATATATTTTTTATCTTATTTATATAAAAAAAGATATAAACGAAGCGTTTTATGTTATACAAATTTTGAACTTGGAAAAATTGTCCTAAATAGTATACATAAAATTATTTCTTAAACAATATTTTAAGAAATAAAAAAGAAAGCTACCAAATTATTATTTTATGAAATGCTACAACTTTCGCTCATATTGGAATGAGTATGATAAAATAATAAGTGTGTCACTCACTTATGGATGTACTAAGTCTGCACGAAGCAGTCAAGTCATTTATCGTGGAATTATGACGTGTCTTCCGAGAACCCTCATTATCATTTACAAGATTCGGATTGACGGAATGACATAAAGCAGCTGTTTTGTTAAAATCTATTGTAGCATATCCTTTTTGTATCTTATTAGGTGACTCTGGCGGGGATGGCGTTAAATGTGCAGCACTATCCAACGACGGGTTCGTCGATTCGTCTTTCCTATCTAAATCCAAAACAGCATAATTTACTTCTCTAATCGCAATACCTGTAGGCGTCGATGGAGGTAAAGGTGACTTTTCAGGCATAGAGATTCCTGAAAACCTTTTCTTCAAACTTTCAATTTCAGCCGATTCTAAATTGGCGTAACAATGCCTCGATCCATCTTCAGAATCAGATTGTAAAGGTGGCAACGGTAGTGGACGTACCCTAACGACAATGGAATCGGCTTGGTCATTACCAGGACTTATATTCATATATGCATGATCAGAATTGCTTGGCTCATTAATTTCTTCTATGCACGCAGCCGCATCCGAAGTACTGTGACTCGGTGAAAGTGGATTAGTTTCGTTACTGATGCCGACATTCATATAGGATGCCGTCAAAAGTGGCAATGGCCTATTGGTACACGTCATTTCTTGATTTTTAGTCATGGATGTTGCCTCTGCTCCACTCGTTCCACCGATCGGTACGGTATTATTTAATGTACAGGATCTATAAAGTAACAATAGAAATTACATGAAGTCAATGGAAAAGAACAAGATTTTTATGTAATGTATAAGAAAAAATACTTTTGTGTAGTTCTCCTGAGACTCTTATTATTATTGTGCTCCATTTCCAATGGAACGGATAGCAATACTTCTTCGTTGACATAAAGCGAGGATGAATTAGATTGTAGAATTGTGGATGATTGCAATGGTGGTGGTGGTGGTGGTGGTAAAATGGGAGGAGGGGATGGAGTACTTATAGTTCCTTGAGGTGACATAGGACCGTTACTACTACCAACGCTACTTAGTCTTCCAATTCCATTTTGTTCATTATGAACAAATCTAGTACCCATACGGTTATTAAATCTACTAGGCGTCGGATCTAAATAATTAGGTTCAAATGGTATTGTCACTCTTGCTACCGAGGGTACCGTTTGTGCAGCAACTGGAAGCTCTCTCGATATTGTATCATCTGTACTATTATTACATACCTGTTGTAAAAAATACAGATACATTATAATATGTAACTTGATATATATTTAAACTAAAAGTAAATACATACTTGAATATTTGTCTGAACAAGATTAAATAAATGCGCTGCTCTGCGACATTTAAAAGCATAAATTCCAGGTCCGGTAGAGCATCTTCTGCCGGATTCAAAACTAAAGATTGCTGCGTCATGACCGTATCGTCGTAAACATCGCAATGGCCATTTTATAGGCTGTTTGCCACGTTGATATAAGATTATATCTGTGTCTGTAATTTCTAAACGTCCTGGAGCAATTAAATTACCTAGGTCATCGACGTTTATCACTTGAAAAATATTTGGGTGTAAATCATTGATATCCGCACGACTGTTGATACACCCCATCCTTTCTTATCCTAGAAAGTATTAAACATGATTATACGTAACATACATAAAAAAGCTACTTTATAAAGTTTACTATTTTTGTTATATCGTTACTACACATTTATTATTAAATAAGGAACTACGTTAAAACGTAAGCCTAACATTGAACAGCAATACATTTTGAAACAATGTTTTTTGTTACAAACAGAGAAGAATTGTGCTTAAAAATTTGGTCGAGATGATCGGGACTCGTTATTTCTTTTTTTGATTCAAGTTAATCAACCGAATGAAATTGAAGCGTTGTACAATACTTACCGAATACAACATATCCAAATACTACAAATGTTTCGCGATCAAAGTAATACACTCTATCCAAACAAAACATTCCCGTACGTCAACTATAAACACCATCGCACCATCTTTATTCGCTTGAAGTTGCTGTCTCTTCAGAAAATAAACTGTTGGATGGTATGAAGTTGTACGAATCTATATCGATTTCAAAATCGACAGATAAAGGTCGCGGTCAGATTTCATAGTTGTACCTTGAGGTGGCGCTTCATCTTGAGGTCGTCCCAAGATGACGGTTCAACCTTATACTTCGTTCTTGACATTTATATCTTGGCGATGATTCATATTGTACCTTAACGAAGATGATTTTTATTGTTCCTGCTATTTCATATCCGAATTTCATTTAAAATTAACATTGTCTTAAGAATTTTATTATTTTAGTATACATATTTGATTAATCCGAATTGAACATTTTGCGAAAATTACTGGATCTCCCATAAGATCTTACCTCTAATAAAATCACCTTATGCAGTGCTTTCTTGACTATCTTGAGATTAGACTATGATTTCTTATTTCAAATAAGACCACCTTGAAGCTCAAGGGTGATTTCAAGGTCAAGGTTGCCTTAAAATATTGCCTCGAAATTCATCTATCAATACCAGTCTGTGTGTAAGTGGTTCGAAAGTATAGCCCCCTTTCTTTTACGAAGCACACAAGATCACTCTAATTCTCCGATTGAGAGTGGGTGATAGAGGCGTTAGTACAAGAAATGACTAATATTACTATTTACTTCGAAGCATAAATCATTTAATCCAAACTGTATTTAATGTGTATTTATTTGCATTCATTAAAATGCTTAAAAACCTAAATGGTCTCGAGGTATGTGATGTCTTTAAAAAAAATATATATATACGTACAATGTACATTGTACATATGTACATGAATGTATGTTCGTGAATTTTGTTATTTATTAACGACGATATAATTGTAGTTAAAAATTTCAATTAATTAGACGATTTCTATGATTATTTTACTTTAGAAAGATCTTCGCCAGATGTCTCCACATACCAAATTCAAATTTACGTTTCCTATTCAAACGTGACATGACTTACGAGACCAAGAAGGGGTATTCGTATCAGTATTCTTTGATTATCGTTTATAAGATTAGAATTAATCCTTAAATGATTAATTTTTAAAGAGATGTACGCTATACTTTCCCGTAGGACCGTTTTAATGCGATTCAGCGTTGAGAGAAATTTGCAAAAATGTTTAGGCGTTATCCATAAAAAATGTTTTTTATGGTCTAAGAAATGATTCGAGCAAAGAACTCGAAGAGGAAGCTTTCTCAAAAGATAATTTTATCAACATTGAGGATCTTAATCAACGAATTGAAAAGGAAACAGGTAATAGTATGTCCAGAGTTACATATAGAATGTGAAACACGACATATTGCGTTATTAGACGATAACCGTTAGTTATTAGGGTCGATTGACATGAATAACACGACGTAAGGACCATGTTAAAAGAGTTGTTACAGTGTGCGTGCGTATATAGTAATCACGGTCTCCCGAACGTCGTTGTTCGACGTTGCTCATGGACGCTAGCCGCATAAAGTGTAAATCCTCATACATGAAGAGATCTTGAACGCTTATCGTTTTCTTTAACACGAATATGCTTGATCTATAATCCCGCGCGTTTTCCACGTTATTTCAAAGAATCATACTCGTTTCTGCGAATACAAGTTCGTACTTTGTGTGTCTCTAATAGGAGCGGATATAATCTACTTTCTGGATTAGTAATCTAGATGCGCAAGGTTACTTCAAATTACACGCGCTTACGTTCTTGCCGATGCGTTAAGCGAGAGCGATGAAGTTAACCCATCTTTTTATCTCAGCGTTATCCCACGTAGCGGTGAGTGTTATAACTAAACATCTTTAAATGCATATTATTGTTTATTTATAGTATATACTAAATAAAAGATATACAGATTAGTAAGGTATAGAGAAAAGAGCATAACGGTGAGACTACTCGAATTTAAATATAACAAATCGTTAACTTTGTAAATATATTATATATTAATGCCTTCTTTACATACTATATTGTGTGTATATGTATATATACACATATGCACATAATAATTAAAATATTATATATTTTAATCGTCAAAAAAATTATACCGTTCAAATCAGACAAAAGCTACGAACGCATATGATTTCGAATTTGAGCTTACAATTAGACGCTAAGAGGTATAGCGTCCCGCGCCACTTTAGTAGCTAAATGTTGCGTGGGTGTAAAGTACGTAGTGAGTATTTAACATGATTATCATCGTTGTCTTATGAACTTCTGAAGTGAACTTAGGTTTCAAACGTTTAAGATCACTAGTTATAAGTGGATCGTCAAATTAAATATTTATTAAGCAAAATTATAATAATGAAAGTATAATTTCTCTCTAAATCTATGTAACATATAATTCATAGAAATACGAAATAGTAAATGTCCTGTAAATTTTTAAGTAAAATGAGGGGAAATAATACGAATCGTTACACCGAGGACGATTTCTTCAACAATGGCCCTTGTCCACCCTGCCGCCTTGCTATCAACGAGGAAACCGGTAGACTCAAGTACGCGATCTATGAAGATTGTTTAAAAATTGGTTCATCCTTCATCTCTGTGTGTTAATTTTCTTGATAACTTATCTTAGATGGTGCACAGGAGGCGACGATACTTGGCGATTTCGAGTTAGACTAATGTTATTGATCCCTGCGGTGTTATTGCCAATCGCTATAATTTTTATTGCTTTGTCTCGATCGCAAGTCACCGATAAATTTCCCCGCCATCGTACATATCCGATTCGCACTACTCAGGAACATACTAAGAGTCATTTTAACGGAGAAAATTACAACGTCTTGCTTCCATCGTCCGACAGCAAAGAGATACAGCGATCCATTGGTGGGAACGAAGACGAGGATGAAATCCGAATCTCCGAAATGCGCACGAGTTATGTACCGTCGAACGTTCATTTTTTACGGCGATCCTCGAAACGACGAAAGAGGGACGTCAATATGGTATCGCATTTATATCGAATTCGATCACTGATATTTCGTCATCGGTTTAATATTGAATTCTACGATTCTCGGTTTTAGGAAAGTCCGTTCGACGTTGATGCATCGCTAACGACCGTTTCTAGCGAACAGCAAGAAGACGTTTCATCGTTACCAAAGAATTCGTATATCGCCAAGCACGATAAACGAAAAAAGAATGATTACTCCGTCGTCAAATCGATTGACGAAGTACACGAGAGAATTCTACATAAAGATACACGAAAACGCGTAAGTAACTTCCGCGTAAATCAATTATCTTCCATAAAATATCATAGCGAAGATCGAGATTGATTTGATTGATTTTAACGCAGATTGCTAGTGGCGTCACTCAGAAAACGACTGCAGGTACGTCGACCGATGGAACGGATTATTTCCCACTCGATTATTACCCAGAATTGGAAGTAGAATTTGATCGGCCTTACGCGTACGGCGACACAGATTATGAAGATAATTCGAAGTTGGTACTATCTATGTTTACGTCTGTGTATACATATGTATATAGCGAAAGATATTTTTTGATTTTCTCCTGTTCCTCATTTTTGCCGTGTACTAGTAATTTTGTGCCTTTTTTGCATCGTATCTACGTTGCGTAGAGAAGAACCCGCAGATTACACGATTACGAAGGAAAAGGAGCATTCGGATGAAGTGGAATCATTGAATCACCGATATCGAAAAAATAAGGACGACGATAAGGAAGGACGTTCGCAAGGCGAAACCGATCCAAAGGCTGAACAAATCAGCACGTATTCAGTTTCCATCGGTAACGTTTACGGACGGTGGCCACTAACCGATCGTCATGATAACGACGCTCCACCGGATTTCCTCACGTTCTGGAAAGACGAAGGGAATTCGGAAAGCATCAGAGAAGTTCAAGGTACATACCGATTCTTCTTCTTTCTACTTTCTTTCATTTCACTGGCTCATTTCAGCAAGGATGATGTTACAATACATGGATAAGACCGCTGATCCGTGTAAAGATTTTTACCAGTACGCTTGTGGAAACTGGGAAAAACGTAATCCTATTCCAAAGGATAAGGCAGGCTACGATACCTTCGAGATGTTAAGAGAATCGTTAGATACCGTGTTGAAAGAATTGCTGGAAGATAAGGTTCCGCATAACATCGAATTAAATACCGACGATGCAACGGTCAAAGCAAAATATCATTTCCAAAGTTGCATGAATTACGGTGAGTGAGCAAAAGGTCTCTCCCTTTGGAGGAAATCGATCGAGCCGAGAGAGTATCCGTTTGATTATACAAATATTACCCTTTTTATATTCGTTTTTTAAAACAATTAAATGCGTAACATGTGGCTAGAGATATTGGAGCAGCGTATGGAACAGCCGCTGATACGACTCTTGGATGAACTCGGTGGTTGGCCGATTTTGAAACCTGATTGGGATTCCGAAAAGTTTGACTGGTTGCTTTTGGTCGCGCAATTGCGTCTGTACAATAACGATATCCTTATTTCCGAATGGGTCGGTCCGGATATAAAAAATAGCGATCAATATGTAATACAAGTAAGATATTCATTCGTTAATGATACATAACATTCGTTCGATATTGCTCGTTTACGCGGATAATGAGAAACAATCTTGCTTACAGTTCGATCAAACATCCCTTGGTCTGCCCACGAGAGACTATTTTCTTCAACCGTCGAACATGATTTACCTGAATGCTTATAAAAATTATTTCATCAAAGTCGCAACACTTCTTGGCGCATCTTTGCAAAATGCGACTCTGCACGCGAACGAATTGATAGAGTTTGAAACGAAACTCGCCAAGGTGTGGGACGTATTTGATACCATGTAAATGATATAGGATGCGAGCACGCGAATTCACGTTATTGTTACTACATTTATTTCACAGATTACGTCTTCACCCGACGAAAGACGTAACGTCTCGGAACTCTATCAAAGAATGAGCGTCGGTGAATTAAGATCCATAGTGCCTCAAATCGATTGGCACAGATACCTTTCGATCGTTCTAGCGCGCCCGGTGGATATTTCCGAACAGGTTGTCGTCTTTGCTTTGCAGTATGTTCAAGATTTGGTGAATTTACTCTCGGAAACCGAACCGAGGTGGATATTTTTTTTTTTAATCATTATATTATACTCCCTTCCTTGCTAGCGATACAACCGAATTTCTAATAGCATTCATGTTTTCAACATTTTCCCTTAGAACTATAGCGAATTATCTTTTATGGAGATTCGTACGGCACAGAGTGAACAATTTAGATGATCGATTTCAGGAAGCTAAGCAAAAATTTTATTACATTCTCTTTGGAAGAGAACAAGCTCCGCCTAGATGGAAGAATTGTGTATCGCAGGTCAATGCCAACATGGGTATCGCCGTTGGTTCGATGTTCGTTCGAAAGTATTTCGACGAGAACAGTAAGAACGATGTAAGTACTAAACTAGTACTAAAGTATTAAAGCTACGACGAGACAACGCAATCATTGATCTTTTGTATTCGTAGACGCTATCTATGACACGAGAGATACAAGAATCGTTTCGGGAATTATTAAACCATACTTCGTGGATCGACGACGAAACCAAACGATTAGCTAGCGAAAAAGTGAATGCTATGCTGTTAAGAATTGGCTATCCCGATTTTATTTTGCAGCCGCATTTGTTGAATGAACGTTACAAGGATGTGAGTTAAGAAAATGTTCTTCTATCGCTACGAGTTTCGCGACGCTTATAATCTAAATTCATTTGTTATATCCAGGTTATAATTCATCCGGATAAATACTTCGAAAATACCTTGAACATTTTACAACATTTAACGAGAGTCGAACAGGATCGCCTTGGTAGTTCGGTGAACAAGACTTTATGGAATACCGCGCCGGCAGTCGTCAATGCTTATTACAGTCGCAACAAAAATCAGATAAGTCAGTTCTCTTTTTGATATGGATATCATTTGTATGTTTTTATCGAATCTTGGTTGCACCGAGTTCTTTCTTTGTCCTGAGAACTTTGGATGAGCGTGAATTTATTAGATTGTATCGAAGGATACAAAAACTCGCCGGTTTCGTATGGAAATTGTATTTAAAAAGAAAAAGTGGTGTAACCAAATTCTACTTGTACTAACAATGCGCAATATGTTGCAACGCTGTGTATCAGGTACAACATACATAATGTATGATAGAAATCCTGTCACGGTGAACGCAATCGACATTTCTCACATTTCTCTGTACTCCCCCGTCTCAGTGTTTCCAGCGGGCATACTACAGCCGCCCTTTTATCACAGATACTTTCCAAGGAGCTTGAATTACGGAGGAATCGGTGTGGTGATCGGTCACGAGATTACCCACGGCTTCGACGACAAGGGCAGATTATTCGATAAGGATGGTAATCTGCATAGATGGTGGAAGAACGAAGCTATCGATGGTTTCCACGAAAGAGCAAAGTGTCTTATTGGTAAAAAAAAATTCATTGGTATCGCATAGATATGTAAATAGCTTATCGAAAATCCTTCGCCATCGATAAAAAAGTTTAGCAATGTTTTAGACCAATATAGTCGCTATACCGTGAGCGAGGTCGGCGCACAAATAGATGGCGTGAATACGCAAGGAGAGAATATCGCTGATAACGGAGGTATCAAACAAGCGTTTAGGGTAAATAGTAATGCTTTTCTATGGAACATGATGGATGGATATATAAAAAAAAATTATTCGTACGTCTTACACGTTATAAAAATAATTATCCAGGCTTATGAAAGATGGCTGTATATGAACGGTGACAAGGACGAGACGTTGCCTGGTATCAGCGCGACCGGAAAGCAATTGTTCTTTTTGAATTTTGCTCAAGTTTGGTGCGGCTCGATGCGACCGGAAGCTGCTAAGAATAAATTAAAAACCGCTGTCCACGCACCCGGAAAATTTCGCGTTATTGGAACGCTCTCGAATTCGAAGGACTTCGCGGAGGTGTTCCAGTGTCTTCCGGGTACGCCTATGAATCCCGTTAACAAATGCTCAGTTTGGTAATATACGCATAGATGATTATGGAAGTATCCGCTCGATAGATAATTCTGCTTCCATGAAATATGAGTATATTTCTGTAATAGATTATCGTTTATTGAATTAAATATATGTTCAACTCGATGTAGATTATTAATCTACGAAACTGAACAAATATAAAGTGAAAGAATTAAAAGATATGTTTTAAATTTCGTTGTAGAAGCAAGTAAGTTCCGTTAGTTGAATTAACAGAATTATTCGCCTCCGATTTTATACGTATATTTCATTTTTCTTTTTTTTTCTTATTTCATTTTTTTTTAAATTTTATTTCTTTACTAATTTATGCTACCAATGTTTATTCTCTTGTATGATTAATTTTGATTTATCAAAAAGACATTTCGTGTCACCAATGAAATACATTTTGTATACACCTCGTTAATGTTAATTACTTTATTGCGTAATACTCACAGCGGTTCAGGAACGCACGAGTTGTTCCCACGCAAATTACGATCACATAAAGTACGTTGGATAAAAACCATAAAAAATTTATATACATTCCTTTATAAATAAATATAATATCTATATGTTTATATGCGTATACACAATGTATAGCTACCCGCCTCTGCGGGTTTTTTGTATGCGCACTTAAAAGTAACCTTTGAAATTCGTTAAAAATCTGCATGAATATCGTTGATTAACTATGTTAAGAGCTGAACAATTTTGGAAACTTAAATATTGTGTACAGGCTGGCTAGATTATCCGACGAATTTCTTCTGATTTTATTGCAGTTTCAATTTTTAGTATTCGCAAATGTTTAATCATGTTTTTTTATGTTAATTCAAAAAGAATAATATT